>JBBPKM010000464.1:0-14547 GCA_038089255.1 Austroboletus rostrupii
AAGGAGTGTCCACTCAGAAGTAGGATGAGGACTTTGGTGCTCGATAATCTCAACGAAAGAGAGTGCTGAGGAGCAAAGACAACTTGGTATTGACCAAGAAGAACTAAACTAATGTACTTCGTGCTATGAGTTTAACTGATATAGGCCTCGTTGCAAAGCACAGACCAAGAAAAGAAAAGGAAACAAAGTACAGGACCAGGCTATCTGCTGACAGAGATACTGCCGCATAGTAATCCTGATAACATGAGATGAAGGAAGCCTGCTATGGCAGACACGATGCCGAGGTAGTCCATATAAGGGCATCGTAGGGAGAAAAAGATGAGTTCTGACAAAAGGATCATAACATTTTGGTTCCAATGTTCGGGCCTTAACACTTGGAGTATTTCAAAACCTAACCACACAACTCAAATGATTCTTGGTAATCCCTTGGGCCCCTACTCCACCTAGTCCAACCCTGTAATCTCAGATTGGAAGAATCTTTTTTCCTCCACCATCAGTACTACCAGCATCCATCATGTCAAATATCATAACAATAATTAAATCCACTAAGCTTTGTCTCAGAACTCCAGACAACTTTGATGGCTCTTACTTTAGAGCCCTTCCATGGCTTCACTCTGTTCAATTGTATCTCACCATCAATGACAAATTGTATGATATGGCCAACAAGCAAATCACATACACCCTATTATTTATGAAAAAGGGCACTACTCTCACCTGGGCAAACATCTTCCAAGAAGCAAAACTAACTAGTAGAATGTTACTCTCAGAACATGGACAGACTTTAAAAAGGAGTTCAAAATTGCATTTGAAAATGCTGACATCAAAGACAAGTCTCTAGCCTGGCTTATCAAGAAATGAATCTATAAAAATCACTCAGGTGGATACAATCCTGCCCTTTAAAAGTACATCACTACCTTCTAGAACAAAGTAGTGATCACCAGAATCAATGACAATCAAGTCCTGATCAACTACTTTGCCTCTGGCATTCCCATCTCCCTTATGCACTGAATTCACACCATAGAAAAGGTACCAGACAAAATCACCAAGTGGTATTCAAAAGCCACTCATTTCACCAGTGTTAAAAAATAGGCAATCAAAATTGCTGCTTGCCATAAGCACAGCAACACCATGTATTCATCTTTTTTTACCCCTCAATCACAACCAACCCATGACTCAAATGCTATGGATGTAGATGTCATTTGTGTTGCGATTCCTTTTTAGTTTCTATTTCTTCTTCATTATGCCTATACATGGACTTATCTTTCTTTTCACAATAGTCACTCAATTCCTCTCACAACTATTGTACTGGTTCATCAGTTCCTTCATGCTTATTCATTTCTTTTGACTTATCATTCTTCACTGACTGATACATTAGTCAGCACTTACTCATAAGCTCTTACTCTTCATTTCCTCTTTTATACTATACAAGCCTGCCCTCAAGTTACTCCTTACATATACAGTATAGTTACTTATTCTTTATCTCTTCAATTAGTATTCTGCTCCCTTTATGTCAGACTTGGCTGAAGAAGTGTGGTTAGATTCAGAACTTTAATAGACAATAGATAATATTATACATGTAATGCTAGACTTTTTACCAGTTTATCACTTTAAATTTTTCTAAAATTTCAATGATAATATTTTAATAATTATTAAAAAAATGGTAATATCTTATATTATATTATCACACATATTAAATCTGATAGCTTTTCTCAATTATTGATCAAATCATATGCATAATTGAATGTTTATAATATTTAAATATTACTCTGCCTATTAATCATCTACCATTATTATATATATTATTTATGACCATAATAATAGTCAATGTTTCTTTAAAGTGTGGGAATTTATTTGTCAGTACTATATAGTATCTAGTATATAAAATCAACCTTTCTTTTTTTTCTTGTTTCTTTACTGTTGTCTTTGAGTTTATCTTAAAGCAAGAGTCATTTTAGTATTTAGAGTTAACAACTAGGTAAGTTTATATTGAGTAAGATTACTTGTAAGTGTTTTTCCAAGTTTAATTTCGCTTTTTTAGTAGCTTTAAGTAGAATACAATAATAGTATATATTTATAATTTAGCTACAAGTAGTCTATGATAATATTAATGCTATTTTTTGTTTAAATGGCTATTGGAATGTCAATTCAAATGAATGATTTTTTTTTTTAATTTATAACAAGTAGGATAATTCTTTGTAATTCTTGATATTTTACATATTATATTATTGCAAATCTAAACAGACTAAATAGAAATATTAATTTTCTCATAGTGATGCAAATTATATAAAAGATACTAATGGTCAATAACCACAATATGATTAATATTATCTATAAAGAAATAATGCTTCTATATTATGTGTGCTATTAGATCTCTTTCTTAGATATATGGAATTATCTATGTGTTTGTCATTATGTTACATATTATAGAGATAATAAAAAAGGTAATGGTATATATATTTCGCTGCCGGTTTCCTAATGGTCGCCCAGAGTTATTGCGTAAGTTGCGTTCGAACGCGTTCGGACCCGTTCACTGTGCGTTCATGGAGGTCGTCCAATTGGCGAACCTGAACGCAACCTAGCGTTCGGTTCAGGAAAAGTCCGGTTCGAACCGACGTTCAGAACCGAACCGTTCCATCACTACTGTGCGAGCCGCACTTCGGGTGGGATACCCAATTATTCCAATAAAGGCCACTGAATACTGAAGTACTGAAGCCCCAATGCCCATCATGACATCAACTTGGTGTCCTTACATGGCGGCACTGAGAATCAGCGAGATGGTTTTGTAGACGGTGAGGATGAGCGTCACCGTGAGGGACGATTACGCGACCGGCGGGCCTGTTGACGTCAATGACGCAAATCATCCGCGTCATAGTGTGTGCGACGATGTACAAGATCGTGCCAGGCGGTACAGGGCTATCTCACGTGTTGGAAACAAGGTTCAGGGGCAGGGCGGAAGCGATAAAGACGCCCAGGCTGGCATTCATGCACGAAAGCTTGATGGTGATGCTCTCCCGGGAGAAACAAAAGAGGGGAGCGGCAAGAAAGTGAGGGCAGATGTAGAACATGATTTCTTGCCAGGCGCACTGGCCCTTTGTCTCGGAGTTGTGTACCGCGTGTAGACGTAGTCGTGGGAGAGACCTGGGGACTAGAGGGGGAAAAGGCGAGGGCGAGGAACATAATCCCCCGCGCGCACGGGGAGACGACATTGTCTGACTACGCATGTCAGACGTCGGATTGGAGGTGGAAAGGGCGGTGAGAATGATGCCAATAATGACAGTGCAGAGGGAGACAACTTGTCTGAGGGTGTATCTGTGGAGGGCTCAGCAGTGCATGGCGCGATGGGACGGAGACATGCCGTCTGTCAGACTAAGATCAAGTTTACGGTCATGCCGCCGCAGCGGAAGGCGATGTGCACGAACATGAGTATGTCATGCGCAAAGGCGGAGGGCAACAAGAGGGCAGAAGGGGCACTCTACGTTTCCTGAGGCAGGGGCAGGAACGGACGAGCTAGGGGAAGATGTGCGGGTGGTTGTAAGACTGCAGCCAGCAAAGGGGAAAGGGGAAAGTCGCTAGCCAACGAACACCGACACGATTCGCGAGGTCGTGCATGGGACTTCAAAGATCTGTGACCGGGCACTGTGTAACTCCAAGGATCATAACAATGTTTTTCAAACAAACAATAATATTCTTCCTCTCAAGTAGTAGTATACCGATTTCATGAAGGAACGCTATAGATGATCTATCTAGACCCCAAAATATACATAGCAAATAGTGATATGACAGTTCGGGGGGAAAGGGTATCCGCAATGGGCGTCGCTGAAGGAAGGAGGAATAGGTTTTTTTCTTCTTTTTTCTAACAAACACAGAGAGAGGGAGAGAGAAAATCACTATCAATACAAAAGGTGGGCCGAGAGTGATACAAGAGGTGAACGAAGCGCCGATGAGGTCACCCGTGACATGAGAGAAATTAGCAGAGACCGACGTTCACAGTGACGCAAACTGTGTCTTTTAGACTGCGTGAGGAACGTCGGGGACGTACTGGGGTGGTGCACTCCTATCGAGTGCCGCACCGGGGATAGTAGGCAGAGGCAGAGCGTCCAGGTCCAAAGGTGACCTCGGCAGCGACTCCCTTGACATCGATGCTGCAGATGTGACCGTTGCCGAGAAGGGATCCTTCTTCACTCCGCTCAATGAACTGCCAAAGTCCGCCGCGGACATGCGTGACGAGAACGAGGCAAGCGAATCGCGCTTTCGATTCGTCTGATGCGTGATAAAAACGGGCATGGTAGCAGAGCGGCCGCCGTTGTACGACATATCGGGGTTGGTGCTATTGGAACGGGAAGATCCGTGAGACGGCGGTCTCGAAAAAAAAAATGGAACCTAAAACCAGTGACGTACCCGTTGACAGTCCAGGTTCCAGATTCTGAAATAAATCCGGTGGAGAGACCGACCCGTTTTGCGACGGACATGTAAGCGAGGCGGTAATTCTTTCTCGCCTCGTCCGCGAAACCAAAGAACGCAAAGAAGACGAATGCGCAGAAAACGACAAAGTAGCGGCTCAATTCAACACTGACAACCTCGAGCTGCTGCTGGTGCCACACAACATAGGGAACTTGAAAGACCTCATTGAAGTTGGCGTGAGCATAATCCCAGCTAACATAATCCTGCACTGGGCTTGCCGTTGCATTGAGATAGATGGAGAACGATGCAAGGGGTATAGTGCAGATGACTTCAATTCCAGCAAGACCCATGAGGCGGAAATATCGGCCAGAGCTCAGGTTCTTGTTGGTTGAAAGGAATTCTTTGAACTGAGCTCTCCGGATGGCGAGCTCCCGGATGGTACGGACTGCAACAAAAAAAAAAGTTAAGCAACGACAGGAAAGAAAATAAAAATACACATACTGCAATAAAATGCGGATACCAAGCCAATGAGGAGGGGCCACATATTGACGAGCACGTATGCCAAGTAGGTATTCCAAGTGAAGGGGAAGCAACCAACCCTTTCAAAAATGGAAAAACGGTGCGCTTGAACGACGACCTGGAGAATCATCTCAAGGAGGGGAAGACCAAGACCAATAGCCAGATCGATCATGACATCGCGTCGTTTTTGCGCCAGCGTCTTCGTCACTGATTGGACAGAGGCGATCTGATATAGACGGCGGTTGATGCAAAGAGATGCAGCCGGAATTGCCACCGCAGACCCAACCATGAACTTGGTCGCTGCACAGCCAAGTCAATCAACGACGCAACACCACTGCAACGGGAAACCTACAGATGTCGCACCAAAGAGGCGCCTTGTTGAGGACGTCCGAGTTCCAAACCACTGAGTTGATGAATTGATTCAAGCATGCCAAGCCCGTCCAAATCATGTACAAGCAAGTACCCGTGTTCCAAGCTAGAGGGGGAAGGTTGAGAGCCCGTGAGAGAATTGCAGAGAACAGCGATTACCTTCGAGGTGCCATGGGAGAGGAATCATGCACATAACGAAGCCAATAAAGGCGAGAGTAGAGAAAAGCCAGTTAGGTGCGTCGGGGACCATGTTGACACGGTTAGACTGAGCAGGCGAGAATGAGAAAGTGGCGAGACTGGGGACGGCTAAAGAAGAGTTGGAGGAGAGGGAACTAATAAAGGGCGGACTAGAGGGATGTATACCTTATAATCAGATATGGAAATCCCCTTGTTTCGGGTGATGAAGCAAGATATCATATCACCCGACGTCTGCTCCCATTTCGACGCACAAGCCGACGCCCCGATTCGGGCGTTCGTTTGTGACCCGAAATGGGGGTGGCGTTATGATGACACATCGAATTCGGCATTCGAAGAGCACCAAGCAAAAAACCACATGTATCGTTGTCCCATGACCTCGGGGAAATCTGTCCGACCTATACCTCTCCCAGCAAGGTCAATTTCCCACATGGGTGATAGAGCGGTCCGAAGAGCAAAAACGCTCAGAGTAGCGAATACAGTTTGGAATCCGCCAGCGGTATAGCGCAACAGTGAAGCACCAAGCGATAAGCAGAATAATGCAGCTAATTAGCCGCTGATGGGCGGAGAGAACAGCCAACGCCGCACGAAGATACGAACAAAATAGATGAGTTATCATCTGAAAAGGAACCAGTCCTTTCTCTGCTGTCGTACCTAGCATGCTTGACACCCGAGTTTTGAATGGATCCAGGCAGCAAGCTCACGGCGCTATAATAAAATACAAAGAGTCGTTAGGCTCTAAAAGTGGGGTGTCGCACAGCGGGTGAAAGTTTCCGTCCCTTGAAGGACAAAGAAAAGTTTTTGGTTGCCGCGGGGACTGAGCGTGATCGCTTCCGAGTAGTGCCACGAATGACTGCGAAGACGAACAGATGATCAGAAAGCTGATTGAACAAACCATTGTTGCCCCATCATGTTAGTGGCGGGCATATCGTGAGACTGTTGTAGCTACAGCCATCACCACCACAGTTTCAAGCCTCGAGGCCACTTATTGTTACCGAGTACGCAAATAGGGCTACAGAGAGATAAAAAAAGTACAGAGAAGACATCTTTACACCTTGCAACGAACGAAAAAAGATACATTCGAAAAATGAAGACGAACAACAAAAACATAGAGACGGCATAGATCAATATGCTTCCTTGACCACCGTCACATAGATAGCCTGTCGTCTGGCTTGGCTTTCCGCTGCATACCTTGAGCCCATTCCCGTCCGACCCATACGTGACTGAACGTGCAGCGGCACCTCCCCAACGTTCTCGAGCCATCTCTCTCCCTCTCCCTGCTTCAATCCAGGAATACAACCAGTACGAAGCGACTTTGCAGGTACACATGGCAGCGGACGTGCCGAGATTGCCGTCGGCGTCTTGGGCCATACGTTCTCGAGCCATCTCTCTCCCTGCTTCAACCCAGGAATACGGCCAGTACGCAGCGACTTTGCAGGCACACATGGCAGCGGACGCACCGGAATTACCGTCGGCGTTTCGGGCCATACGTTGGAATCGAGCAAGCTGGGATCAAAGTTCGACTCGAGCGTGTTGTGCGACGACGCGGTCGCTGATGCGTGCATAGGAGACTCGAGTAGGACCGTATCGGTCAGAACGCTGGCGATGATGGCGTCCTCAGACACGAGCGTCTTTTCCTCCGACTCCGACTCGAGAGTGAGCGCGCTCGGTATCTTGGCCAATGTATACTCGCGCGGCGTAAACGTATCGGCCGACTGGGTCGCTACCAATGATAAATCGACGACCGTCGTCGGGAGCGTCGGCACGGAGATGCTAACAGATACGTCAGCAAGAAGAGTTGGACCCGGTCAGTCGCCTTCGCTTACTTCGTCAAGGACTGCTCCGCAGCAACGCGTCCGAACATGGCAGACGGATTCACCCTCTTTAAGGACTCTATAGCCGAGCGGATCTGCTCCCACCCCTCCCGCATGGCACCTGCTCGGCAAGCAAACAACCCAAAGAACACGGCCGACTGGATCACCGTCGTCGACCATTCGACTTGAAGTACGGCTAAAATGTTGCTTGTGATCGTGCCGGGACCCCATACACGAACTTCGTTCAGGTTCCTTGCCATGGTCCCTATCGGGGCCAATCCTGAAGAAAGGACACGGCACATCACGGCGGTGATCAAGACCACAGAGAGCACTGCCTCGAAAAGTGCCATTCCAACAAGCCGAAGGTACAGGCTACGTGTCAGGGAGGACGCGGAGCTCCTTTTTCCGTAAAACTGGACGCCGTGTAGGAAATGGCGCCATGCAACTCCTGTGACGGACAACGTGAATGCAAATTTTCTGTACGAGGCAAAAGGTAACGTACCAGCGAAGACAATCGTTGCCACTGTCAACACCAATGGAGGTATTATGACGAGAAAGATAGTAGCGGTGGTTGGGAAGGTGGCAGGTCGACAGCCAAAACCATAAAATAGATCAAAACGACGAGGCTGAACGATCAGATCTATTAAGCGATACTGCGTGTTTGAGCGGAAGCGATTCTAGATTCGGAAAAAAACATACGCAGAGCAATATATACGATAGGCAGTCCAAAGCACATCAAGCACTCAAATAAAATACGACGTCGTTTCGCCTGGGTTGTACCAGTAGAGTTCTTTTGAGAGAAAGAAGCCAGGCGTTCGAGGTGAATACAAATCGACAGGCATGCCGCAGGCAGCGCAATACGAGAACCAGTGATAAAGATCGTAGCTTCGCAAAAGTCAGGACGAGCGGGAACCGAAAGTAAGTGATTGAACTTACAGATGTCACACCACACGGGTGCTTTCATGGCGACATTCTCTGACCAGACCAAGGCATCGACCGCGTATATTAGACTCGTGATCGAAAGCCACATTCCAATGGCCATGGCAGCGATGTTGCGTGCTTGGAGGTACCAGATTAGGGGCACGAGAGCCAACACCGCAGAAATGAAGGAAAGGATCGGAATTACTGGATACATGACAACAATACAACAGGGACTTGAAAAATCGAAGGGAGTGTCGAAAAGACGGTGGGTTCCTTCATGGGGGCCATTCTTAAATCCCTTCCCCGCGTGCAACATCAATCATGATGCAACTCAGCCGTGCGGCGGGAAATTACTCAAGGCAGAGAAATGGTGGCCGGCAGCCAAATATGGCCCCACAAGCCCACTTCCCGGAAAAATACAAGAGCAGACGTTGTGGTCCCGCAAAAGTTTCGAGATGGCTGCACTCCGCAGTGAAGGCCTTGAGTCCAAAAGTGGCAAGCTTGAAAGCAATCGCCTGAAATGGCAAGTATAAACTATCCAATATCCATACATTCCCAACTTCTCCAGGCTTCTCATTTGTAAAACGATTCACTCTCAAGAGAACACGATGGTGACCCAGAAGAGACACAGTAAGGAAAGCCCGAGAGCGTGCATGCGTGCGGATGAGTTATCATAAAGAAGCCTAGCGTACGAATTACAAGGATGCGCGTGTACGAGGAGCGTATATTCGCCCGGCGATAAGGTAGGCGAGTGTACGACGAAGGGGAAACGTCGCTAGGTCGCCAATACGTAAAGCGAGGCTGACGCCCGGGATGTGGAAATAGGGGGAGGTTGGAGAGGGACACTTGGGCTGAAATGTGGCGACTTCCGGTATAGTCTCGAGTTTTACTGAACTGCGAGAACGGCTTATCTTTGGCGACGACCGTGGAGAGCGGGGAGCATTGCCCCGACAGTGGGCCAGAATCCAAGCAGGAAGGAACGGGGTTAGTAACTCGATCATTGCCGAGACGATTGTGGAAATCTGAGCTGTTGTCCTGAAGAGGACGGGCCGGTCGGCACGAATCTCCATTCGCTCTAAAAGGGCTTCCACGTTTTCCTCCAACTTCATCAACCTTCCCTCCATGAAGGCTTTTGAAACTTCTGCCTTCTTCTCCTGCCTCCGTGCTGCTATGTCCCACGCATGGAAGGAGTCCTCCATGTGACCGTACAATTCCGAATTGAAAGATTGGGTCTGCTTCCGCAAAGACTTGAGCTCGGTTTCGAGCTGTGCAACTCTTTGAACTAGAGCTTCCATTGACTGGGCCTGGGAGGGAGGGTAATGGATGGTAGTGTGCAAGTCTGCGGTACGTTCACGAAGACGATGAATGGCATGCTTCCATGGCCGAATACCGGTTGCGAGTACGAAAAGGGACAAGCTGAACCAGGACACAGTCGACGGGCCGGCAAAGGATGTGACGACCGCACGGAGGAGTGTAGCGCCAACAAAGGGGGAGAGGAAGGATAAGGTGAGGTAGAAGATTTCATGTTTCTGCAGTTCGGACGAAGCAGCATGGTGTTGTTTGTCTGCAATATCCTGAGACGAAGAAAGTGCACGACGTGGTCTTGATGCCAGGTAAAGGTTCCAAGGAACTGGGGGGTTGTCACATTGCGTGGAACAGGACGAGGTTAACAGGGGGCCCACCTTCGATGATGTGATGGAGATAGAAGACGAGAAGAAGAATGAGAAGAATATTTTTGACGTAATCGCAGCCGGTCAGCCAGTTTGCGATGGGGGAGAGCAAGGCAAGGACGACGAAGAGATCGAATTCGTACCAGGCACGCTGGCTGGTGTGCTCAGGTGAGTCTGCCTTGGCCGACACATTTAGATCCCCCGGGTAGTCTGGTGTGGGAGACGGCGGGGGCAGCTTCGAACCAGACGCGATGGGCCCATCTGACTGGTGGCCGTCAGATTCGGGCTCATCAGAGGAGTCGAGCTCGGAGTGAGGCGTGGTGGAAGCGGGCTCGTCGATGGTGTGGCTGTCGCTGAAGTACTCGGTGTCGCTCACCGGTGGGGGCTTGACGGCGGTGCGTCGTCGTCGCCGCATGAGTCTGAGTGTGCGGTGGGGAATCGGAAATACAGGAGCAGGGGAGATTATGTTGCCCGTCGGAGTTTGAACACGCACCGATGGTTTGCAAAATGATGAAGACAAGATAGGAGAGAAACGAGCAGACGGATGTCAGCCTGTCTGGCATCGCTAACGGCGTAGCTGGGACCCACTTGACCGTGCCGAGGCGCCTTTCTTACCTCCCCGCTGCCACCCCAAACGCTGACGCTTTCTGATACCATAGGTGTCGCGTTCACGAACAGCGACTGCATAGCGCTGCGGAACGAACGCACAAAGGATGCCTTTTCGTGTCGTGCACTCCAAGGGCGATTCTAAATGGGATTACGACACCGGCAGAGGTCCCCGTCCTTTGTTATGTACAGACTGAATGGCCCAATTTATAAGGCCAGCCCGAGCCTCTCAAGTTTCGCGAGGTCTATTCTTTTCCTTTCCTCATCCTTGACCACCTCCTCATGGACGCCAGCATTAATCCCACCTATCCTCTCTTCCCCGTCTTCGCTTTCGTCGGTTTCTTTCTTGTACTCATTCTTCTTCCGTGGCACATCCAGGCTTGGAACCTTGGCACGTGCGCCTTCATCTTTTGGGTTTCCATCTCTTGCCTCTTAGAGTTCGTTAACTCGGTCGTTTGGAGGAATACCACGGAGAACCTGGTTCCCGTGTGGTGTGACATCTGCAAGTCCTATACTATCATCTCTCGACATCCTCTCACCTTGCTTTCAGCCTCGAAGATTATCCTTGGTGCTAGCGTAGGCATACCTGCAGCCGGTCTTTGCATCAGCAGACGGTTGTATATCATCTCTGCCATCAAGTCCACTGTCATCACCCGTCAGGATGTGGGGCCCACTACTTTGTCTTGTTCTGGTAATAATCTCTCTCGCAGAAACGTCGAGCTGTCATCATCGACTCGTGTATCGCCTTCGGGCTTCCGATTCTCGTCATGGCACTGCGTGAGCTCTTCCATTTCATGCAAAATACGCATTTACTTATCTTTACCTTTAGACTACATTGTACAGGGTGCGTGCGAACGACCCGATCATGATCGTCCCTGATCTCACAAACAGGTCATCGCTTCGACATCCTGGAAGATGTCGGCTGCTTCCCTGCCATATACGACTCACTTATATCCTACTTTCTCGTGTATATGTGGCCCATTCTTTTAGGCTGTGTTTCTTTCGTTTTCTCAGGTAAGCAGGTGGATGATACGTCGTTGTGGTCTACTCAGCACTTAATACCAGCGTTGACGTTGCGTGCCTTTTACAAGCGCCAGCTGGAATTCACTCAGTTACTCTCAACTCACAGCTCGCTGAGTATGAGCCGATACGTTCGCTTGATGATGCTGGCCGTCTCGGAAATGCTATGCACCATCCCCGCCAGCGTCCTTAGCGCCTACTTTGCCAACCAAGGCGTCCCGATGCAACCATGGGTATCCTGGGATTACGTACATTACCACTTTTCGTATGTCGGACAAATTCCTGCCTCGGAATGGTTGAGCATCCCCAGTTTTCGCGTTTCGGTGGAGTTGACCCGTTGGTTGTTCCCCGCCTCTGCACTCCTCTTCTTTTTATTGTTCGGCCTCGGGGCTGAAGCTCGCAAACACTACCGTGCCGCCTTTTTGCGCGTCGCCAAGTGCTTCGGGTACACGTATGCATCTGACATGGACATCCCCGTCCACGTACCACGCAGGTGCGTCGAGTCATCCATCGTGCTTCTTGTTCATTGTTCATTTGTTTTTTTTTTCCTCAGCAGGGTGAAGCAGGACTCGACCAAGATCTCCGTCGGGTCGTTGCCCGTTTACGTGCCTCGAAACATGCCTTCTTCTCAAGACACTGACGCACTCATGGTTCCCGGGGGGAAATGCTTTGACATCGATGTGGAAAAAACAGCGGGTTCTTTGTCGCCCTCCGTGTCGAGCTGTTCTCAGACACCGCAAGATCGGATGACGCCATCGCCCATGGCAACGAACAGCGCTGGAGATATCGACGACTGTGAGGATGGTGCGATGGTGGACTCGGATCTGGCGCCAATGCCCGCTTCACCCGGCGTGCATCCCCACACCATCCCGGCATATCACCGTCCGTTTAGCCTGCCGAGTATCTACCCGACGCCCCATCACGAGGTGCAAGGTCGACTACTGGACAATGTCTATATCACGGTGCAACAAACTCAATATGGCACTGCCGTTTGAAGAGGCCGTCATTGCTCTTTCTTCTCGTTTGTCTCGTGCTGAGATCTGCACGTGCCTCGCTTGCAACTATAGCACGTTCGTAATCGCCGATTTTTTTCTTTCTCTCCCTTCGACGCAGTGTATCCTAATGTAATCCTTGACCCCCGATTGATCCAGTTTTGGTTCTAGACTAGACTCGGACACGTTTTCCGTTGGCGATGTGGTGCATCAGACACCATGCCCGTCCACTAGAGACCATTCGTACTTGTGACTTTTTTTCGACATTTTGACATACCAAATCATGCTTTCACGGACGCTTGCCTCAGACGACACTGAATTCTTTCTCCCCCTTTTTATATACCATGGATATATTGGCGCAATGGAAACCTATCTCCGTCTCCGAAGTCCGCAATGATGGGAGGTGGACGGAAATTTCGAAATCATGCTAACCGAGCTTGGTTCCCGCCTGGATCAAATGCTATTCAAGTGTGTGGTACACAGACAGGTCGATCGCGATCGTCGTCAGGCCAAGACGCCAACGTCTAGGCCCTTTGGAGCATCCCAAAAACGAGCCGCAGGTGCTCAAACTGCCGACAAAACACGTAGCGTACGTATGGGTGTGTCAGAAAACCACCACCACCGTCCAGGCCTATCCATCCATTCATGCGTTCGGTGCGATTCCTATCCCAGTAGATCGTCCAGGAAATTCTGCATCTCCTTTTTAGGATCCTTTTTCGTGGGCTCTCCTGTAGGTAAAGGCGGAGCCTCGACGAAATCGTTTTCTTTATATATATATATTATTGTTATTATTATTTAAGTACTGATGGGAAAGTATACAGCGGAACGAACCTTTTCTTCGCTCTTTGGGAGCCATCGGCATGGCCCTGAGCGTGCTCGTCTTGGCTCTAAAACGCTCTTTGAGATCTACCCGGGTGGAGGAGATCAGCAACCAAAAGGCTGAGGCGGATGCGAGGGATCGCACGACAAAGAAAAAGAGCGAACCTCGATGGGCATCAGCCGCGGCTTTCGCGCGGCTCATTTGCTCGAGCGACTCGTCCCACTCGATCGTCTGTACCCGACCTTTTTTCGATCGCGACGTACCGATCCGAGACGTGATGTGTGCGAGCGAATGGTCGATCTCGTCCTCATCGTCCTCACCCTCACCCTCGTCCTCGCCCATGCCCTCGGTCTTGGACGCCACCGCCTCGGATAACCGTTGCTGTTTTTCCAGAAAGCCAGATAGATCGACCTCGGGCTCTTTGATCTCCTCGCCTATGGTAATGAAGTGGGTTGGTTGTGGTTACATACAGACGCGACGATGCATCCTCCGTTCGAGAGAAAGATACCCCCGCGCACGCGCGCGAAAAGCTGCAGTGAAAGAGCGTACCGTCCGAATCGAGCGCGGGCGCCTCCTCTTCTGCATACCGATCTGCGTTCGACACGAGCTGCCGCCTCGCGTACTTTTGTTCGCGTGCCTTGGCCTCCTCAGGGTCTTGCTCGTCCGGCTGCTCGCCCTCGAGAACGAGCCGTTGTGTGAACTCGGCCGGGCGTCCGTATGAGTGGCCCCGCCCACGCGCGCGGAGGTACTTGCCGAGGCCCCCTCTGGATTTGCCTCTACCACGACCACGGGGTTGACCTCGGCTTTCAGAAGGTGGGTCTGTCATGATGTGCTTGGCTGATAAGGACGTAGCGCATAGCAACCATGTCTATATTAGAATTTATTTTTTGAGCCACTCACATCGTATCGTACATTCGCGGGAGAAAATAGAAAGTGTGGCACAGCGGAGGGAGGGAGAGGGGTGAAAGGGAAAAGACGGAGATGGACTAGTGATACAATTCAAAGTGAAATTGAAAGAAGACCAGATAAGGTACAACCGGCAAGCACCGGCATTTATAACGACCCTAGCCCAAAGAACACCACATGAAAAAAAAGAAGAGGAACGAATAAAAAGAATATCGCATAAATGAAAATAGAAAACTCAGTCGTCTGATGGAACCAAGCCCCGTGTTAGAATATCATACAACAGGAAAACAAACAAACAAATGTGAATAAAGAGT
>JBBPKM010000465.1:0-14531 GCA_038089255.1 Austroboletus rostrupii
ATATGAGGTCTAAGGTTGCCGCACGTCGGAGATTAGAGGAGTAGCTCGGAGGAGGGCGAATAAGACTGGAGTTACGTATGGGGATATGACAGGACCCTTGTACATCTTAATGGTGCCTTTCCAGTCACTTGACTGCACTTGCTCCAATAGAAAGTCTTTTTTAGATTTATTATATCTCCTTGATGTTCCTTATTTGTTTCTTTTTGTTTTTTTGATCTCTTTGTTTCTCCTTTGATCTTTGTACTACAAACATTCCTTCAATTCCCAGTCTCCTAGTTATCCTTTATATGGATATATTCATAGCTGAGTTCTCTTTCTCAGCCTTTTTTCTTGATCTTTGCTTTTTCTTCTATCTACCTCATGGCTGTACATCTAGATCTTCTTCTTATCCTGCTTCTTTGATCCAATCTATGCTTTCCCTCAACTCTAGATCTTCTATCTGACTTATCTCTGACTTAGTACTCTTTATCTTCTTTCTTGAATATTCCCAATTATATATAAGAATCTAGATGCACATCCATGTACCCTAGCTTTAGTCTTCCTCAATCATAGGCTTAATCTTTAGCTTCTGCTTCAGCTCCTTGAGGATATCTTCAACTTTTCTTGTATTACTGGCATACTAGCATAGCTATATGACATACATTCTTGATAAGTCCTTCATTGGAATTTATTCTTTCATCCTGGTCCTATTCATGCATGTTTGCTGATAGGATATCTAGACCAGCACTTATCTTTCCCTAGAGGTCAAGTCTCCTAAGGGCTACAATTCACCCTACCTAAGCAAAGTGTAACATCTAGCAGAGAAAAGAAATCATTTGAACTTGACCACAGCTTTCATACCAGCTTTTTTCAAATAAATACAAACTGTACTGGCAAAAAGGGGTTGGTTAATGATGTTGGTAAGTGTTTTGGTTACTTGAACAGCATTTTTAACCTTTTTAGAGATAATAAAATATTGAGCATGCCAAATATTGATAGAGGAAAGCTTGGAAAAGCAATCTCCTATAGCCTTGGGAAGAGCAGAACACTCTTTGGAGTGAAGTTTGGATATGGCAGAAGAGCTGACACCAGTCTGCTTGGAAATTGATTCACCAAAATGGCCAGCATCAAGCAAAGAAAAAATAATGTTTTGTTGAGTAAAAAAAAGATATCTAACCATAATAATAATAGAAAAACAAGTGTGGGAACTTTTTTAAACTCAGATATGCTAATTATATATGTTTGTTTGCATATATCAACAAACAATAACAGTTATTCTATAATTTGAGTGAGATTCTAGTTATCAATCCAAAAGCTTAAAAACTCTTTTTATAATATTACTGATTTGAATCAATCATATCTCCATAGCATGTGAACCAAATCACATGATCTAGGAAGCAATTTTATAGCCAAGAGTATGTACTATTTATACCTCCACCAAAGCTAATTGAAATTCCCACACTACCTGGTGATATATTTTACACATTGCAATTTAGGCCAATATGAAAAGGATTTTTAAGGTTACTATAGCATTCACTCAATAGCAGAACAAGAACTAGAAGCTACAAAGCTTGCTAAAAAAGCACCAAGAAGATAGCTAAAGATAGAAAGTATATTCAAAGGAATATAAGGAAAAACTAAGTTAAAATATATGGTCATCCATTGAAAGGTTTATATAGAAAGTAAAAAAATCAAGAGCAGGCACATATAGCATAAAAGAGGAAATGGCTTAAAAAGCAACACTAAGTAAGAATGAGTAAACAATAAGTCAATGATAAGCAAACAAAAAGAATTGATTATAAATAATAAGTTAATAGAAAGAAACTGGAAAACTGATATTATTATTGAAAAAGAATTAAATGACTATTGTAAGTTGGATGGTAAATCATATATATATAAAACAAAGAAATACAAACTTGGAAAAAAATCATAATAAAGACCTAGGAATACTGTAGGAAACTAGAGATTAATTCAATGAGAAAATAATATACACTCAATGAAGAAACCATTTTAGAATAAGATTAAAGAAAATCAATTCAAAGATCAAAGACTCTGAAGTGTAGGAAGAACATATGGAGAATGCCAAATATAATGCATGCAAGAGATAATCAAGTAGTAATCCTGATCCAAGAAATGAAATCAGGCTAGAAACTTAAAAAAAGCAACTAGAAATTATAAAAAAAAACATTAAGAGATGGCCTAAAAATAGCTCAAAAGAGTTCAAGAAAAGCCTAGAGCATACCAGAAGCACATTGGGTCAGAGATATCTTTAGAAGGAAGAGCAAATAATGGCTGATCTCAGAAAAAATATAATGCATCTTACTATTCTCATAGTCAATGATGGTATTAGGATAATTTTTCATTTTAACATGCAGACACTATTTTTAAGAGGTTTGGTATTAGTTTTCATGGAGTAAAAGCAGAAGAGATAGGAAAACACTTACTTTTGAATTTGATCCAGGGCACTCATACTCAAGATGAAGCTCAGTATCATGCTTTGACTGGATAGGTAGGAGCATAGCCCTTGTAGAGCAAGAACCAAGTACTGGATACCCTTAGGGTCAAGGGTTTGAGATAAAGTCAAGTAGCATCCACTCAGCAGTAGGATGAAGTCTGGTTGTCTAGGAGACCAAGCAAAAGAGAGCACTTGGGAGCTAGCACAAAAGAGAAGATGTATTCAGGAGAATACAAGGAAGAACTAAGCTAGAGTACAGGGAACCCATTGAGGGGTTTATATACATAGAGAAGGAGTCAAGGGCAGGCTTGCATAGTACAAAAGGAGAAGTGAAGAGTAAGCATATATGAGTAATACTGACTGATGTATCAGTCAGTAAGAAGTAATAAGTCAGAAGAAATGAGTAATCATGATGAAGCCAGAGTATCAGTACAATAGTTGTGAGAATATACAAGTGACTATTGTGAAAAGAAATATAAGTCCAGATATAGACATGTAAAAGGAAAAGAAATAGAAACTAAGGAAGAATCATAACATTACCTCCTTAGTACATCTGAAACCACAGTGAAGAATTACAAATCAAGATATCCTCTGCAAGAGGAGCCTGTAATGTTGGTGTATGCCACATCATCTAATCCGTCATTGGAGGGTTTGGAAGAAAGAACTCAGAGAGGAGGAGGATGCCATGGATGGGCTGTGAGATAGGGGCATGCATGAGTAGATATCTGTGTATTGGAACGAAATCCAGTAGAGGAAATAGAAAGACCAAAAGTGACCATAGCATGATGAGAGGAGGATGAGACTAAGGAGTGGTCGGATGAAAAAGACAATGAAGGTGGTGATAGTTTTGGAGTAGGTCGTCAGAGAGGATAGTGGTTTGCTCAGTGGCCAGATGCCCATTTGAGATATTAGGTGTATTGGAAGAAGTGGCAATTCACCTGAATGTGATTGAGTCGGTGGCATTGGAAACATGCCTTATGGTATCATGGGTAATTAGCGGGGTGCAGGTCAAACCCATCATTTCCAGACCACCAAGCCTCTGTCCATCACATAAGTCATTCTTCTAACAAATTTGACATGGATGACAAAGCCAAGGAAGTAGATGGGGGAGGAGTGATTAGTTGTTCAGCTAGTGGCATCTTTGTTGCCAGGTCTTTGCAATAGCAATCTATATCAAGAAGGAATTTGGTCATGTCCAGTTCATGCATAGCGGTGATGAGGTCCTGTTGAAGATTGTCCCTTATGTGAATAAGGTGTTGTCCATAAAGGGCCATCCGAGTGTCCTGTAAGAGAATGTTCCCTATAGTTCCTAAAGATCCACATTGAAGATATGAGCAGTACAGCACATAAGTGGTGGAATCAGGATCAAGGTGCATGTCAATAGCTGTAGTGAACTGAAAGTCTGTGAGAATCTGCTTATATGCAACTGAGCAAATAGGGTCAATGATGGGTTCTTTAAAGTGATGGGTGAGACGAGGGGTATCTATAGCGATGATAGCCATAGGTTTTGGGTTCAAGGTGGCAGCAGTGGCTTCGATAGCAGCGAGGGTGATAAGGGGGGTTACTGGATGAGTTGGCGAAGGAGATGCTATGGTAGAAGTCAGAAGGGAAGAGACTGAGGAAATGGAGATGGTGTTGGTGTTGGAAGATGACATTATGGGGTGCTTGCAAGTAAGAGATCAAGTGTGTTTTGGAGAAAAGACGAAGGGACAAAGCTTTTTGTATTCTTGAAGAGTGGACTTTGCATTTTTGAAATCCCATTCTGGGACCCAAGAGTCTTCTTTGGCAGAATATCTCTTCCATCGGATCAGATAGGAGCAGGTATATGGAGCTCTGTGATGCTATATAATCTTCTCAATTTCATATTCTTTTTCGCCTGCAATAAGATCTGGAGGTGGCACAGGGAAGTTCTTGCCATAGATGGTATTCTCAATGTATTTTGTAAGAAGGGATGCATGGAAGACGTTGTATATTTTCCATGCAGTGGGGAGTTGGAGTCAATAAGAGATTGGAGATAAGACTTGAGTAATGGTAAAAGGTCCTTGTTTTGGGGCAAATTTTGGATTGGAGATAAGGCGTTTGAGGTTCCTGGCTTCTAACCAAACCTTGTCTCCTTTGGCGAATGGCATAAAACCTCACCATGTCCATGTGGCCATAGTTTTCAAAGCTAGCTCATGTGCTGCAAGTGCTTCTTCTCATACAGCGATAAGAGTTTTCAAGTAGTTTTCCATGGCAGGGAGTTTGGAAGGATGCATGACTGAGGGAAGAGTGATTGGATCATAATCCATTATTAAGTAGAAAGGTGATTTTCCTGTGACGGAGTGGGAATGGTGGTTGTGGACAAACTTGGCTGTAACAACATGATTAATCCAAGTTCCTGAAGAATTGCCACACACAATACGGAGGTAGGTTTCAATTTCCTGATTAACTCATTCTGTTTCCCCATCAGTCTGTGGATGGTAGGCTGAAGAGAGGGCTAGGTTATATTTTAAGAGCTTTTCAAGCTCCTTGGTGAAGATAGAGGCGAACTATGGACCTCAATCTGAGATGATTTTGTTATAGAGTCCAAAGCGTTTATAGACTGAGTGGAAGAATAGGGTTGCAATTCCTTCGGTGGTAACCATTTTCTTAGTAGGGCAGAGAATTACCCCCTTAGTAAGCCCATGGTCAACCATGACCAAGAGCAAATCAAAGCCATTGGAAATGGGGAGATCGATAATGAGGTCACAGAAAATCTGCTGGAAGGGGTGGGTGCAAGACAAGGAAATGGGCATTAATAGAGAGACCATAGGATGGGTGTTCAACTTGTTTTGTTGGCAAGTTGCACAACCAGAGATGTATGAGTGAATGAAGGAAGCAAGGCCAGGCCACCAAAACTCAGCTGCAACAAGTTATCGAGTTTTTAAGTATCCAGAATGTTCTGCAGTGGCATGGTCATGGCAGCAGGCAACAATGGAACAATGGAGGGTAGAGTCAGCAGGGATGTAGATTCAGTCATGGTAAAAGAGTATTCCATTGCAATGCTGCCAATCAGCAAGATGAAAGCTATTACGATTTATCCTTAGTCTCTATTTCTTTTTCTTTTGCTATGTCTTCATTTGGACTTATACTTCTTTCACAATAGCCACTCATCTTATCTTGCGACTATTGTATCAGCATGCCGATTCCTCCATGATTACTCATTTCCTTTGACTCATCGTTTCCTGCTGACTGATACCTCAGTCAGCATCACTCATACATGCTTACTTTTTATGTCTCCTTTTGTACTATACGAGCCTGCCCTCATTCTCCTCTCTACGTATATAAACCCCTCAACAGGTTCTTTGTACCCTAGCTTAGTTCTCCCTTGTATTCTCTCGAATACATCATCTCTTCGTGCTAGCTCCCAGGCACTCTCTCTCGTCTGGTCTCCTAGTCAACTAGTCCTCGTCCTACTATTGAGTGGATGCTACCTTGAACATCTTCGAACCCTCAACCCTAGGGTTATCAAGTACTTGGTTCTTGCCTCACAAGGGCTACGCTCCTACCTACCTGGTCGAAGCGTAACAAAAGAACTAAGCTCTATCCGATGCGACTAGCATTGCTCTAGATCGCCCAACATTCACCCAAACTGATACTCTGGCTGGCGACATCGCCAAGACTCCCCAGCACCATCAACTGTGTCCAATTCTTCAGAAGAAATCCCCACAGATCCTGACGAACCCTTCGCCCAGGAAAATCAAGACACCCGCGACTTAACAGCACAACTAGAATGATCCCTGGTAATCCCTTGGATCCCTACCCCACCTAGTCCTACCCTGCAACCTCAGACTGGAAGAATTTTCTTTCCTCCACCCGCACCAGCACCACCCGCACCAACCATGTCTACCACCACCACCACACCAAGGCCAACAGAACTCCGCCTTGGTACACCTGATGATTTTGACGGCTCGTACTCTCGAGCTCTTTCCTAGCTTCACTCCGTTCAACTCTACCTCGCCATAAACAACAAACTCTATGATACCCCGAACAAGCAAATCGCGTACGCTCTCTCGTTTATGAAAAAGGGGACTGCCCTCACCTGGGCAGATACCTTTTGCGAAGCCAAATTAACTAGCGGAACTTTCACTCTCGGAGCCTGGGCAGACTTTGAAAAGGACTTCAAAACGGCATTTGAAAACACCAACATCAAAGGCGAGTCCCTAGCATGGCTCGCCAAAGAACGCATCTATGAAAATCGCACTGGCGGATATAACCCCGCCCTACAGAAATATATCGCCATCTTCCAAAACAAAGTGGCCATCACGGGGATCAGCGACGATCAAGTCCTGATCAACTATTTCATCTCAGGAATTCCCGTCTCCCTCATGCGCCGCATTCATACAATGGAGAAAGTTCCTGAAAAAATCACCGAGTGGTACACAAAAGCTGCTCATTTTGCCAGTGTGGAAGAACAGGCCATCAAGATCGCCGCTCGTTACAAATGCGGCAACACCACCTACTCTTCCACGTTCATCCCTCAATCCCAACCAACCCACGACCCCAATGCCATGGACGTAGACATCATCTGCCTCAAAAAGCTCACTCTGGAAGAAAGAAAACGATGCATCAAAGAAGGACTTTGTTTAGCTTGCTGAAGAAAGGGACATATGGCGCGTCAATGCTCCAACAAGTTCAATCGAAACCCGGCACCACCCAGAGACGTCAAAAGGGTAGAAGAACCCACAACGACAATCCAAGAACTCCCAGACAATGAAACGGTTGGAAGGATTCGCCTGGATTTTTAAATGGGGAAACGCCTGCAACGCACGTTTCTCCCCCTCCCAAATTATCATGTAACTCTGTACCAATAGCTATGAAGTCAATGCGCATCCCCATTCAGCTATTAGTACCAACCGACATGATAAAAGCCGTTGCAACGTCTCTGCTTGTTGACTCCAGGGCACAAATATCCTGTATAGATTGGGCCTTCACTCGAAAGCACAACCTCCCTTGAACCCGACTACCCCAGCCAGTAACCATCAGAAATGTGGATGCCTCCACCAACAAAAATGGACTTATCAAGTTCAAAACCACTCTTTTTGTCAACGTCAATGGATATGTACGACGAGTTGAGTTCTATTTGATGAACTGTGGCAAAGAAACCGTCATT
The DNA here is from genome assembly GCA_038089255.1 of Austroboletus rostrupii. Classification (NCBI taxonomy): domain Eukaryota; kingdom Fungi; phylum Basidiomycota; class Agaricomycetes; order Boletales; family Boletaceae; genus Austroboletus; species Austroboletus rostrupii. Next base: position 7,566 of record JBBPKM010000465.1, read on the forward strand.
CTCGGTTTCCCTTGGCTAACGATGGTAAACCCCATCATTGACTGGGGAAAGAAAACTCTGGACATCCCCAAAACTTCGGATCAATCCGCAGATCTAGTCGCTGCCCATGAACAAGAAAAACAGCAGCGACTCAAACTCTATAACCTACGACGCCCCAACTATACCACTCCCCCACCACGTCATCTCCATGTCGACGCCCTCGTTGATGAACACCTCTTCAGGTATCTTAACAGAACCGAGGACGATGTACTTTGTGCCAACATCGCTCTCGCCCGCGATATGGCACACCTTAAATCCCTCTAAACCCTATCATGAACCATCCTGGCCAATGGACGATTCATTCCAAACCCCGCCTTAACCTGTGCCGCTCTCACCACTTCTACCAACCTGGCCATCCATGCCAAGAAACAGGACATCTCTCTACCAGAGCAGTATAAGGACTTCACCGATATCTTTTCCGACGAAGACACACCCCTTCCCCCTTCTCGCGACTGTGATCACGAGATCAATCTCACAGAATCATTTGTACCCAAGATCGGGAAACTCTACCCTCTCACAGCCGATGAACGGAAAGCACAGGATGAGTTTCTTGATGAGAACCTCAAAAGCAGGAAGATTTGTCCCTTGACCTCACCTCAAGCCGCACCATTCTTCTTCATTAAAAGAAAGATGGAAAACTTTGCCCCATACAAGATTACCGATACTTAAACGAACACACCATCCGTGACGCCTATCCACTTCCTCTTATTTCCGACCTCCTTGACAAACTGAAGGATGCCAAAGTCTTCACAAAGTTCGACATTCGATGGGGATACAACAACATCCGCATCAAGGAAGGGCACCAATGGAAAGCAGCCTTTATCACGCATCGAGGCCTATTCAAACCAGTCATTATGCCTTTCGGTCCCAAGAATGCCCCTGCCACGTTCCAACGATTCATGAATAAAGAATTCCGGGACCTTATTGCAGAAGGAAGAATTGTCATCTACATGGATGACATCCTTATCTTCTCTCCTGATCAGGAAACCCACGACGCCACCACGCGACGAGTTCTTCAATGCATGAGAGAACTTCACCTTCGCCTACAACTCCAAAAATGTCTCTTCAACTCGGAACAAGTTGAATATCTAGGCATGATCACTAAGCCAGGATCTCTTGCCATGGATCCCATCAAACTGGAAGGAATTGGTTCCTGGCCCACACCCACGAAGCCGAAAGAAGTTTGTTCTTTTCTTGGCTTTGCTAACTTTTACCGGCGCTTTGTCAATGGATACTCCGACATTGCTCGCCCCCTTCTCGACCTCACAAAAAAGGACCATCCCTGGTCATGGACGGACGCTTGCAATAATGCCTTCCTTTGTCTCAAAGAAATCTTCCTCTCCCAACCTGTTCTCCAACTCCCTGATCCGTCCAAACCCTTCGCAATCGCCACCAACGCTTCTAAGTATGCCACCGGTGGCATATTACTCCAAACTGATGACAATGGTGATTGGCACCCTTGCTCGTATCTCTCTCAGACATTCTCTGCCACAGAACAGAACTATGATATTTACGATCGTGAACTCCTTACCATTATTCGAGCTCTTCAAGCGTGGCACCATTATCTCCTGGGATCCACGTTCCCTGTTCAAGTCTTCACCGATCATAAAAACCTCACCTACTTTAAACAACCCCAGAAACTCAATTGTCGACAAGCACGCTGGCTTCTAGATATCGGGGACCATGACCTCAAAATGATCCATGTACCTGGTGCACTCCTCACAGGACCTGATGCTCTTTCTCGTCGCCCTGATCGCTGCCCAGACGACTCTTCCAACAATGATGCAGTCACTCTTCTTCCTCCATCCCTTTTTGTTAACCTTATCGACCTCGCTCTCCATGACAAAATCTCTACAGCATCGTCATCTAATCCCCTCGTCCTCCAATCCCTCCAATCAATCCAAGACGACCTACCCCACGCCCTTCGCTCTCGTCTCTCCGACTGGAAATATCGCGATGGTATTCTCCTCTACCGCGAATGCATCTATGTCCCTGCCGATCCAATCCTTTGCCAGTCCATTGTGGCTCGCTGTCATGATCACGCTATTGCAGGACATCCTGGCTACCTTAAAACTCGCCAATTGGTTGCCGCAGAATTCTGGTGGCCAGGCCTTGCTTCCTTTGTCCGCTTTTATGTCTCCAGTTGCGCTACTTGTCAACAAAACAAGTCTAACACTTACCCCACTGTCCCTCCATTAACACCCATCGCATCGTCCTGCACACGTCCTTTCCAGCAAATATCCTGCGACCTCATTACCGACCTTCCCCTCTCCTCCGGCTTTGATTCACTCTTGGTCGTGGTCGACCATGGGCTTACTAAGGGGGTAATCCTTTGCCCAACCACAAAAACAGTCACTGCAGAAGGCATTGCCAATCTTTTCTTTCACTCAGTATACAAATGCTTCGGACTCTATGACAAAATCATCTCGGATTGAGGACCACAGTTCGCCTCCGCCTTTGCAAAGGAACTAGGAAAACTCTTAAATTATAAACTTGCTCTCTCTTCAGCATATCACCCTCAAACTGATGGAAAAACCGAACGAGTAAACCAAGAAATCAAAACATACCTCCGCATAGTATGCGGTAATTCCCCAGGAACTTGGGCTGACCATATTACAACAGCCAAGTTTGTCCATAATCATCACCCCCACTCTATTACGGGCAAATCCCCTTTCTACCTTGCCATGGGCTATGAACCAGTCGCCCTTCCCTCCATCATTCGTCCTTCAGAACTCCCAGCTGCCGAAAACCGCCTGAAAACCCTTATTGCAGCTCGAGAAGAAGCTTTGGCGGCACACAAATTGGCACGGCAAACCATGGCCGCATGAACACGAAGAGGCTTTATGCCATTTGCCAAAGGAGATAAGGTTTGGTTAGAAGCCAGGAACCTCAAGCGACTTATTGCCAACCCGAAGTTCACACCAAAACGCGAAGGACCTTTTACCATTGTCCAGGTCCTATCACCTATCTCTTATTGTCTCCGCCTCCCTGCCACATGGAAGATACACGATGTCTTCCATGCTTCCCTTCTCACAAGATATACTGAAAACACCATTTATGGTAAAAACTTCCCTGCGCCACCTCCTGATCTTATCGCCAGCGAAGAAGAATATGAAATAGAGAAGATCATACAGCATCGCGGAACTCCACATACCCGCTCCTATCTGATCCGATGGAAGGGATACTCAGCTGAAAAAGACTCCTGGGTCCCAGAGCGGGGTCTTAAACATGCAAAGTCCACCCTCCAAGCATACAAAAAACTTCACCCCTCCGTCTTCCTCCCTCAACGCACCTGAAACCTTCACTTGCAAACATCCCAAACAATGTCTTCACCTATCACCAACACCATTTCCATCTCTTTGGTTTCCTCTCTCCCAGTTTCTACCATACCTTCTCCATCGCCCACTCGTCCTGTCACCCCTCTTGTCACTCTCGAAGCCATCGAAGCCACTGCTACCGCCCTGAACCTCCCTACTCCCATCCTCGCCGTCGCTACTCCTCGTCTTGCCCATCGTTTCAAAGAACCAGTAACAAATCCCATCCGCTCGGTTGCATACGAGCAAATCCTTGACGACTCTCGCTTTGCCACCACCATTGATGCCCACCTAGACCCTGATTCGGCAATCCATGCCTTATATTGCTTGTATCTCCAATATAGTTCCCTCGGGACCATGGGGAACATTCTTCTACAAGACGCTCGGACTGCACTTTACGGACAACGACTGATCCATATCCGGGAAAATTTACAGAGAGACCTCATTACCGCTATGCACGAATTGGACGTAACCGAATTCCTCCTAGACATTGACCGCTATTGCAAAGAGTCCACAACAAAGATACCCTAAGCCGAACGGTTAACCACTCCACCTCCCTCTACCCCGTTGGCATCATCCTCGGCATTAAACTCCACGGAAGAACGACTACTACAACGCACTGACGCTTGGTGGACTGGAAATGATGGCTTTGACCCACTTCCAGCCAACCACCCTCGCTATCATACCACTTGCTTCCAGTGTCACTGAATCAATCATAAACAAGTCGATTGTCGTTACTTTCAGTGTACTCAGTGCCTTCGTTGGGCACCAGGCCATCGTGCCAATCGTTGCCCACTCTGACAACCTACTCCAAAACCACCTCCCCCATCCTCTTCGTCATCTTCGCATCACTCTTCGGTCTCCGCTTCCTCTCACTGTGCTACCGTCACCTTTGGTCTCCCCATTTCCCCTGCTGGATTTCGTACCAATACACGGGGTGCTTCGTGTGCATGTCCCTACCCCACAAGTCGTCCCCGGCATCCTCCTCCTCCCTGAGTTCCTTCTCCAGAACCCTCCGATGATGGACTAGATGATGTGGCCTACGCCAACATCACGGGCTCTCCATGCAGAGGATATTTGGATATCTAGGTTCTTCGCCATGGCTTCAAATGTACTAAGGGGGTAATGTCACAATTTACCTTTAGTTCCCATTTCTTTTCTTGGTTACATCTAAATCTGGACTTATATTTCTGTTGCAATAGTCACTCGCATAATTCTTGTGACTATTGTATTGGTACTCCAATTCCCTCACATTTATTCATTTCTTTTGACTCATCACTTCTCGCTGACTGATACATCAGTCAGCCTTTACTCATATATACTTATAACTCACTTCCTCTTTTGTACTTTATGAGCCTGCCCTCAACTTCTCTTTTGCATATATCAACCTCTCAACAGATACCATGTACTTTAGCTTAGTTCTCTCTTGTATTCTCTCAAATACTACTCTTCTTTGTGCTAGCTCCCAAGTGCTCTCTTTCACTTGGTCTCCTAGTCAACTAGTCCTCATCCTACTATTGAGTGGATGCTACTTTGAACTACCTTGAACCCTTGACCCTAGGGTTATCCAGTACTTGGTTCTTGCCTTACAAGGGCTGCACTCCTATCTACCCAGTTGAAGTGTAACACTTACTAAGGGGGTAATCCTTTGTCCAACAAAGAAAACAGTCATGGTGGAAGGAATTGCCACTCTTTTCTTCTACTCAGTCTACAAATGCTTTGGTCTCTATGATAAGATTATCTCAGATTGAGGCCCACAGTTCGCTTCCATCTTTGCTAAAGAATTGGGCAAACTCCTAAACTATAACTTGGCGCTATCATCTGCATACCATCCTCAAACAGATAGAGAAACCGAACATGTAAATCTGTTATGATTTGTCCTGCTTCTTATGGACTCACTATATTTTTTTTCGCGATGCTCTTATTCGGACTACTTCGGCATTGTACCTGCTGCTGCAGATTTCCCTCATAGTCATTTCCTCTTACTATGCGACTGCGCTCCTTACTCATTCAATAGCCCAGTCATACATTTTATTTCCTTCTTCTCTTTAGGTCTGTGCGCTGCGTCAATACCTATATTAGTTATACGCATCGCATCTTGTACATTAGTTTAGTTCTCCTTGGTTAATACCAAGTTCTGCTTTGCTCCTCACCATTCTCTTCTGGCGAGCTATCGAGCACAGAGTCTTCATCCTACTCTTGAGGGGACACTTTTTCTGGTGTTACTTATCAAAGTCCTCCCCAGACTTACTCATGATCGCTTGGACTTGGTTAATCTGAGGCTACACTTGGTCCTATTTGGCACAAGTGTAACAAAATCAAGAAGTGGAAATCTATCTTCATATCATTTGCGGAAACGACCCTAGAACTGGGGCCGATCATATCACAACAGCTGAGTTTGTCCACAACCATTGCCCTCACTCTGTTACAGGAAAATCCCCCTTTTACCTTGCCATGGGATATGAACTAGTAGCCCTTCCCTCCATCATTTGTTCTTCAGAACTTCCAGCAGTTGAAAACCGCCTAAAGACTTTTATCGCTGCCCAAGAAGAAGCTCTGGCAGCACACAAACTAGCTCAGCAAACTATGGGTGCACGATCACGATGGGGATTTACGCCATTTGTCAAAGGAGATAAGGTTTGGCTAGAAGCTAGAAATCTCAAGTGACTTATTGCCAACCCAAAGTTTGCTCTGAAACGCAAAGGACTCTTTACCATCATCCAGGTCCTATCGCCTATCTCTTATTGCCTCTGACTTCCTGCTGCATGGAAGGTACATGATGTCTTTCATGCTTCCCTTCTCATGAAGTATACCGAAAATGCTATCTATGGCAAGAACTTCCCTGTGCCACCTCTGGATCTTATTGTGGGAGAAGAAGAATATGAAATAGAAAAAATCATACGACATTGCAGAGCTCTGCATACCCAATCCTATCTGATCTGATGGAAAGGGTACTCGGCCAAAGAAGACTCATGGGTCCCAGAATGGGATCTTAAAAATGCAAAGTCTGCTCTTCAAGCATACAAAAAACTCCATCCCTCCGTCTTCTCTTCTCAACGCACCTGAAATCTTCATTTGCAACATCCCCAACAATGTCTTCACCCATCGCCAACACCGTTTCCATCTCTTCTGTATCCTCCCTACCAGCTTCTACGGTACCATCTCGCCCTGTCACCCCCCTTGTTACCCTTGAAACCATTGAAGCCACTGCTGCCACCCTGAACCTCGCCACTTCTATCCTTGCCATTGATACCCCTCGTCTCGCCCATCGCTTCAAAGAACCAGTCGAAAACCCCATCCGCTCGGTGGCTTATGAACAAATCCTTGATGACCCTTGCTTTGCTGTTGCTATTGATGCTCACCTAGATCCTGACTCAGCAATTCATGCCCTCTATTGCTCGTATCTCCAGTGCTGTTCTCTTGGGACCATGGCGAACATTCTCCTACAGGACGCCCAGACTGACCTCTATGGGCAACAACTTGTCCACATCAGGGAAAACCTACAAAGGGACCTCATTACTGCCATGCACAAACTGGATGTAACCGAATTCCTTCTGGATATAGACCGCTACTGTAAGGAGTTGGCAAAGAAGACACCCTTGGTTGAACGACT
>JBBPKM010000466.1:0-14518 GCA_038089255.1 Austroboletus rostrupii
CTAAACACAAATGTCTTACTGCTAATGATCTTTCAACCTTGTATGAATTTTATCTTGTAATTTTTCACCTGGAGTGGCCGTCCAAGACGGCCATGTGTGTTAGCAGTGTCGTGCTTATGTAATCAAATGCGTCGCAGCACAGAGTGGTATAAGTTAGTATAATGGCAATAGCATAAAAGTCTTGCTTATTATAATCACACTGCACAATTGTTCACCAAATTCAATATATAACAGTTTATTTTTTGAGTGAAATGTTGTGTGTTGTGCTTGAACCAAAAAAGTTGTGTTTTTTTTTATTTAATATGTTGCCTAACATATGTTTGAACTGGAAGTCAAAGTCGTCGTGCTTATGTAATCACGCCCGAGAATGGTTTAAGAGTACGAAGTCCAATACAACATTTAAATTTTTTGTTAAATGTAATCTTCTATTTTCTATTTAATTGGATTATTGCGTTTGTGGCTACATCAATCCGGAGTTGTGCTTGTCGTGCTTATGTAATCACGCCGGATTATGGTCGAACGGCGGAGCGGTAAGTTCAACATAATAGTTAAAGTTGGGATATCATTTAAGCGAAACGTTATGTTGGATCGGATAATCATATCTATATCCACATTTGTACATAGTGCAATTTTCTGACGTTAGCATAAGCGAATTATGGTCGTCGCGCTTATGTAATCACACTCGACACCGGGCAACAACAGCAAGTCGGTGAGGGTCGTACGGAAATGGATTTAAAGTAATAATTAAAAATTGTATGCTTAAAAGAAAAGATAAAATAATGCTAATTCGGGTTTGAACGTTGTTGTCGCGCTTATGTAATCACGCCCGACAATGTGCTGCAAGGCATAGATTGGCAGAAGTCATTGTCAATGCCACCACAAAAGTGCTCATAGGCCAATCTATTAATTAATCAATAACTGTAATACATAAAATATGCTGCATGCAGGGTGGCCGTCTTGGACGGCCATATCGTGCATCAGCATGTGTGCCTAGCTTATGTAATCTAACGCGCACCCGGAGTTGTGGTGGCCGTCTTGGACGGCCGCATCACTATCCGGTGGACAATAAATATTTTGTCCCACTGTGTGCATGAAATATTATTGTAAATGAGTAGTATCTATGATGAATCAAATGAGCTGCATACAGTGCAGCCGTCTCGGACGGCCATACTATGCATCGCCCATGATATTGTCTAGCTTATGTAATCAAACGCGCCCACCCAGAGTAGTGGTGGCCGTCTCAGACGGCCACATCACTCTGCGGTGAGCAATAAATATTTTATATCTTATTATGTGCATCAAATATCATTGTAAATAAATAGTATTTATGAATCAAATGGGCTGCATACAGGGCACCCTTCTCGGATGGCCATACTGTACATCGCCCATGATACTGTGTCCAGCTTATGTAATACAATGCGCCCATGCAGAGTGGCTGTAGCCGTCTCGGACGCCATACTATGGTGAAAATAATAAACTAAAATTTGCAATGGCCATCCTTTTGCATGTGTCATACTTACGTAAATGGTATGGTTCTAGCTTGGAAATCACATGGATTGTTTGACCAAAAAAGGAATGCCACATGGACATTAAGCGATATAAGCGAAATACACGAAATACACGATATACACGATATACACGATATACACGATATACACGAAATACACGAAATATGCGAAATAACCTAGTTTAACCCCAGGAACGCGAAATAGGCGTCGGATAAGTTACGACAATCACGCGTCACACCAGTTACTGTCACCAGTTCTCCGATAATATTATAGATTCTAAAGATCAAATCTTTTAAAGGCTATACTTTATTCTATTAGGGCAAAGTATAACAGTTTAGTTTATATATACAAGAAAGAAATTAATCAATAAGAAACTATTATATAAATAAAAATAATAAAAATATGAATAAAATAGATACTTTATAGTAAGCATGATATAATAAGGAAATTTAGAAAGATTTAAGACAATAGCAGTGAAAAAGGCAAAAATAAGTTTAAAAGAAAAAAAAGTTGTAATAGATAATACAAAAATAAAAGAAATTATAATAGTGGTGTAATATAAATATTGGTACTATTTGATAGAGTAGAGTTGTTCCTTGGCCTGGCCTGCTACTTATTGAAAAAATGCTGGGGGGCTGTAAGTGTCTTTCATGGAGATAGAGAAAAGCATAATATCACTATCTGCTCATTTTCATATGTTATTTTCTTTCTAATGAAATTCCAGGGTCAGAAAAACACTGTTTGCCCTGTTTGATTACTCTTGCTCATCACCATATTTTGCAGTCATTAAATTTGATAAGCTCATGAAAAGGATCCCATCCTGGTAAGAATATGCTAGTATTTTCAAAGTATATTACATATTGTGAGTTAATTACTTTGTATCTGACCTTGTAAGATGCTGCAGGATCCCCCAGGAAATATGTTTTGTATGCCTCGCTTAAATGTGTGTTGTGTGTACTTTCCAAAAGTTGTTGTGCGCACCCTCAACAAAGTATTGCGCGGAATAACAGGACGCCATAGGCAGGATCGAGTCCGCGGGCTCGTTGCGGTAACGAGAAGCGGGCATCGGCAATGGCCGGTGAGCTATCCCACAATGGGTAATCCTTTGGAGCTTCTAGGGCACTTCCGAGATCTTCCCGTAACTCCAAAACAACGGGTTGTCTCGAACTGGGACGACATATGCTCAGCCGTAGTTTCGGCCCAGTTCGCCTCGCGGCACGCCAGCAGCATTGCCGGCGGCAGGGGTCGGGGGAGCCGAGAATCTGGTCGCTGGCTGCAGTCGGAGTGTGAAATACGCTTGTACGACACCCTTCGAATCAAACATTTATAGCCCGAAGATGTTTTCATCTAGCCGCATTTTTGGATCTCATCCATTCGATGTCCTCAGAATTTGATATCATCTTCGGTGGAGGTAGGCCTCCGCTGATCGATGTCGTCTGCGAACACTTTCTCCTCTTCATACAGGCGGCACAACTGCGTGCATCGTCGCAGGAAGGCTGATCGCTGCGGACCCTTCCCTCAAAATTCTCATTGTCGAGAAAGGCCAACACACCCGTGATCTCCCCATCCACATCCAACCTTGTCGCCACATCAACAACCTCGATCCAGCTAGCACTACTGTGTCTGTCTATCTCGCCAAACCGACCGACTACCTGAACAGACGTCCTCTAGTTCTAGCTGCTGGAAAATGTGTTGGTGGCGGTTCCGCTGTGAACTGTGAGCGGTGTCTGCGTTGAATCTCAACTTTATTCACCCGCTTCCTCTTTGCAGTCATGGTGTACGTGCGCGGAGCCGCTTCCGACTACGATGATTGGGCAGCATTTGGAAACGAGGGTTGGAGCTTTGAAGAGCTGCTCCCCTACATAAAGAAGGTGGGCACAAGCATGACAGCCCATGCTCATGCTGACGTTTTCTGCTGGACGAAAATTTTAGTTTGAAACGTTTAATCCCAAGGCAGATCAGTCGACTCACGGATACGATGGGCCTATCCAGATTTCTCCCCCCCAGCCAGATCTTGCCATGATCGGACGGCAATTCTTGGATGTAGGGAGAGAATACGATACTCATCGTCCTCAGGTTGATGATTGCAATGATTTTAAGACCGCAAACGCGTATAGTGTGAGCATTTTTTTTCTACCACCACACTATGAGGTTAATGATTCAACTCAGCCGTGGAACAAGTAAGCTCGCGTCCAATAGTAAGGCCCATTGTGATGTGATCTGATGCACTATTCGACAAGATACGTTAATCCCAACACGGGGAGACGATCTGATGCTGCTTCCGCGTACCTATACCCACATGCACAAAATCCCAATTTAGAAATCCGGGTGGGGATGTGCGTCAAGCGCGTCATTATCGAGTGAGCATGCTAATGGTGCCCTATACGATTCTTCACACACTCCCTAGGGACGGGCGCGCAGCAGGGATTGAATATACTGCTGACAATGCATCTCCAGAAGGTACAGCCGACATTGTTACTGCGACGGCCTCGAAATTGGTTGTTATCTCTGCCGGAACAGTAGGATCTCCAGCAATTTTGGAAAGATCCGGGATTGGCAACCCGTCTATCCTAAACGACAACAAAGTTCCTGTCAAAGTTGACTTACCAGGCGTCGGAGAAAATTTCCAGGGTGTGTACACAACGTTGGATGGTTCTCGATGTGGCCAGACGAAGCCCATTCTGTAGACCACCTCGCAGTCTATCCACTGTTCCACGTAGCAGACGATGCTGTCACGATGGATGATGTTTGGAGCGATCCAGGAGAAATATCAGGTGAGGAATGTTGTAACAAAATCGTCAAAGTTATGTATGAACTCCAGTCTCAGCGAGGCTGGAGGAATGGCAAGACAACGGAAAGGGGAAGATAGCTTCAAAGTTCGTTACTGTGCTTTCATCATATGTGGAGTTGGTTACAATGATGCTTATCATGCAGCGGAGCTGATGCACTGATGAAGTTCCGCCCAACGATGTCTGAATTGGCATTAATTGGACCTGCATTTCAGTCGAGGTGGGAAAGCTTCTTTCAACACAAAATAGACAAGCCATTGGCCTATGTGGCACCAACCATTGGGTAACTTCAACGTGTTTACAGAATTTGGTGTACGTTTATTCTAATGAGCCGCTTAGCTACCTAGGCTATTCTATATTGTTACCTCCTTCTGGCAGGAAATTTATCACCATGGGCTGTTATCTTGTAAAGAAGTACAATTACCCCGCCGGACTCTTCTGACGTTTCGATCGATAGATGTACCCAGAGTCTGTTGGGAACGTTCATGTCACATCTGGGGAAAATGCTAACGCACCACTGGCTTTCGATCCCCGCTTCTTTTCCGAGTAAGTCTTCTATTTTTGTTGTTTCGCCTGGATGTGATGGTTGACCCACAATATGTATGATCAGCGCTAGCGACATTGCATGCTTCACCATGCTGTACAAAAAAGCACGGGAAATTGCTAGGCGAATGCCTGCATATAGAGGAGAGGCCGCCTTCTCTCATCCTCTCTTTACAGCCGACAGCCCTGCGGCCTGCCAAGTCACAGACGGACCAGTTCCAATTGACGCGCCGGACATCGTCTATTCCGCCGAAGACGATAAAGCGATAATGGACTTTCATCGAAACGTCGGTAGGTCATTCCCGTGACAATAATATTACTCGGTCGACTGAGGTTCTGCTATAGTCCAAGCGACATATCACTCGGTGAGCTCTTGTCCTGTATGTTTGTATGTATTGTACTGACAATGGGACACAGCTTGGAACCTGTGCTATGAAGCCCCGCGAACAAGGAGGGGTTGTGGATTCAAGACTGAATGTGTATGGCGTGAAAGGTCTCAAGGTTGCAGGTATAGTACATGGGAAATCGTCTACTCATGTTCGGTCTGAAGTGTATCCTCGCAGACTTGTCCATTTGCCCCGCGAATGTTGGCAATGTTCGCATGTCTTTAAAGAGTGATAAAAAGCTACTGACTGAACGTCTTTATTGTCAGAACACCTATTCTACTGCCTTATTGATCGGCGAGAAGGCAGCAACTATGATTGCCGAAGAGCTTGGTATTGAGCTTTCTTGAGAATGGGGAGAGTGGAGCATGATCATAATGAATGCTGTTTCATAGCAAACGACTTATGGGACTCATTGAGGTACATCGGAGCTGGTAAGTCCTTAGTCGTAGCTGAGAGTTGCCGCAGAGTCGGCGTCATCACTGTTCGTTCAGTGGCGTTTCGCAAAAGTTGGAGTTGAAGTAATTACTAGGAACGCTTGAATCGGGACTAATGGTGACTAGTATGAACACAACTATTATGCAGAGGAATGCTACGCTTGAAAAACAATCCACTGGTCCGGAAGAGTAGATGCGAGAGTGAGAAAAGGGGACGAAAAAACATGTTGCTCATCTATGAGCGACCACGACACGTCCGAATCGTTGCTGGCGCCGCGCGATCAAATCTCTCGATGGGCTAGATGACGGTGGATCATCGCTCGATGCATCATCCATATACCGTCGCGGAGAAGGAGAAGCCAAATGACGAGGTGACACTTGGCCCAGATGGGGATCATCGTCTGAGCCTACTTCCAGTTTTTCACTCCGACTGTTGGAAAGCATGATAGAATCATCTACCAAACACGTTTAGAAAAAAAGTGCACGGGTTCCATACGTTGCTACTCACCACTCCCTGCAATCACCGTCTCTTCCAAGGCGGTCAATGAGACGGACGGACTGGCGTCAATGTCAACCGAACGTTTCAATCGTTTCCTCCGCAACGGCATCGTATCGTCGCCCTCAGACTCGCGAAGCTTGGGCATGGACGACGAGCGGCGGAGAATCGGCGATGACCTGCCACTACTCGAGCTCTCGGCGCTCGCCCGCCTGCGAATACGTTGCCTGTGTTGAACATCTGCCAGCGACGGAACGACGACAGCCTCCATCACGATTCGCTGGCGCTTCCGCTTTCGGGACGTCGTGCTCGTTTGGGAGACCTCGCTGGATGCTCTCTGTTGCCCTCGTACCGGAACCTTTCTCGTCGGTGAACCAAGCGCTGCCTCTACCGCCAGTTCATCTTCCAGGTCGCTGTCATTGTCACCGGACGAAGGGAATTCAATCGAGGAACGGATGAATGACGTTCGTCCCTTTTTAATGGCACTTTCCCGAGGCGAGTCGTCGTTCAGTTGACGTTTACCAAGGATTGACGTGGGTTTACTCTTGCTCGGTGTAGCATATATCCCGTCCGTAGCCGACAGCATAGGCAGAGGGGAAGCATTTTCCTTGTCTCCCAAGTGGCGTCCTTTGCCAAGGGAAAAACTCGAACGAATTTTGAACGTCGAACAAGGTGTCGATGGAGTTGCAGGATGAACTGGAAGACTACCGGCGGGTGGCTTGAGCAAGAGGGACTGGAAGGATTCCGGAGTGGTGATCGGCTTGTGTGGACGAAGTGGCGGAGTAACACGTAAAAGTCGCAAACTAGTAACAGGCGTGGAGGGTTCTGTAGGGACGCAAGTGGTGGACGAACAAGGGCTTCCAGCGGGACTAGCTGATGGCATTTCGGGATCAACGAACAGCGCGGGCCCGAGACGGCCGATAAACGGCGATGATGTCTCATGCTCCGAATCCACCACACTCTGTATGCTGCACGAAGAGCCGGATCGCGACCCAATGGGTGACAGCGATGAGGATACGGAAAGGACCCCAGACCCCCCGTCTGTGGGTGAAGAAGGTGCACATACTGTAGCATCTTCCTCATCTTCGGGATCGCTGGAAGGTTCCAGATCGACCTTGGAATGATTCTCCGCAGCAGGCATGAAACACATTCGGAGACCCTCTGGCCAACCACCCTCTGGTACCTCCACACCTGCGAAAGTCGAAGTCCAAAACCCAGTAAATGCGTCCACAGCGATCCTAGGTTTGTCATCTCGGCCGACGAAGACAGATTGGAGAAGTGGTAGGACAGCCTTGAGGATCTTGAAAGTATGAGGAAGCTCCTGGACACCCAACAAGGCAGTTTGATACAAAGGCAGCACATCCAGGGTATACTCTTCCCGCGTGAAAACGCGATACTCGTCCGACAGCCATGCGCTGACACCATCCTGGACGGCCTCCAGTAAGCCTAAACGTAAACTCACGGGACAGGTATCGATTGCGCGTGTGAGGGATGCAACAAGCCACATGGATGGTTTTAGGTTGCGTGGCTCTGGAGGATACGTCGAAAGTAGCGTGTCGTTGACGAACTCGAAAACGTTGACGGGGAGTTCTCTTACGTCGTCCATTTCGCAGTGCGATAATATGAGGTCGGCGACGCGAGTCGAAGACGTGTAAGCTGGACAGGAAGATCGTGCCACCACAGTGGCAACATGGTCCAGTATCGCCATTGCGTCCATCCCGTTATCGCTCGCCTTGTTCATAGCATGCTTGAGGAAGCTATCCCAGACACCAAATTCGTCGTTATTCAGTTCCCAAACGCTACGATTACTGTCGACCATTAATAAATGATGCATCAGTTACACATCCAGAAAACTCACTTGAATGGTACAGCTAGGAGGACGGTGGCACCCTCCCATGATGCCTCGCGATCCGCAGTCCATGTTTCCACGAAACAGTTCCATACTAGATTCCGCACTCTAGGTTCATAGGTCGCAGCAGAAGGTTGTAACCGTTTCACCCAAAACCTCTCCAGGTCACCGACATCACAAACGATCAAGGTCTCGGAACACAACTTGGCCCATTCTTCTCTCACTGTGTCAGGAGCGTCAGTTTCCCAGACGTATTCGGATTCCTCCTCGACAAGATACTCGAGCAACTTTGCACCTCCCGCATGTAGCAAATTGTTTGGGAAGATAGTCCGCATGCGTGCCCAGAGTTCTCTGACGGCGCCCAACTTCATTGCAGGATTCGACCGCACTGGCCCTTTGGTTGCCTTTGAGGGGGAACCATTTTTCGACGATGTACCAGTGACCAAGGTGAGATCTAGTTGTGAATCATTCAAAATCTCGACAAGAACACTAGCAACCTTAGAGGCAAATTCGATGACAGCATCATGGTCGTCGGCATCTAAACATGCAATGATAAACGAAATAGCAAAGAGCCATCAGTAACTGGCTACACACCAAGAAGGACAGTCACATTCGCTTTCAGCAAACCATTCCAAGTAGCAAGTGTCTCGGACTGCGCTGTACATGAGCATTAGACACACCAGAACAATGAAATCTTACCGGTAAAGAACAACTATCAGGAATCTCCAAACAGCCCAGCGAAGCTTTCCAAAAGTCAATCATCTCGTTGAATAACCAATCCCTCGACAATTGATCACGAGTCAAGGATCGAACGTCTTCTAATTGCGGACATTCATCAAATATCGGTTTCACGGCAGTGGAGAGCGTCTTATAGTCAGCGGTAAGCAGCCCAGGGTTGGAGGAGAACAGTGAATGGGGTAGCAAGCTGTTCAAGGACCAAGGCCTGGCATTGTTTTCATAGCTGACAAGGATCTTTCCGATGTCTATGGCATCAAGAGTAGTTTGACCACCTTTACTGAGCATTATCTTGAGAAGCCGTAGAGCTTTCCTCATTCGATCTTCGTCATCACAGTCGTCTCCAAGTAGTGCTGCGATAGTGGAAACACCTGTCCCCATATCGACCACAGACTTGACCAGCTTCCAAAAACTCTCCCGAACCAGCTGAGCATCTTGCTGACGGTCACCTTCTTCAATCCTTTCATCGTCTTCAAAGTAATGCTCCGAAGGCGACCGAAGATATACCCAAGCAACACATCTCCATAAAAGAGATGCAAGAGCACGAACAGAACTCTTCTTATTACGCATAGCAAGAGAAAGAAGAGCGGATACGATGCGGGTAAGGCGAACATCTGTGCAAAGCAACGGACCAAGGAGCACGATTAGGGATGCAAGGACACTCAACGCCCACACAGGGCCTTGTGCGACGTGTAGGGGATCGACGGTGTTGAGAGTTGTTCGAAGGGTCCGAATGATGGTGGGCTCTACGATAGGTTTTGACGGACTCCGGCGAGGAGAAGAGACCGGAGGAGTGGTCAAGAAGGTGGAAACAATATTTGATATACGGACGTGAATAGATGAGCACGGGAGACTAACGCAACCCAACACGAATCCACCAAGTGCATGGCATGCCTGAGTTCGTAAGCCAAGTGTTGGCGCTAGCAAGTTTGCCAGCATGGATGGCAAGAGTTCAACAAAGGCAGGAACAAACGTAGTTGGCTGGTGCAGAGACAAATCATGAACTGCCTGTCATTGACAAGTCAACTGAAGAAGCTTGTTCATTGCGATGTAAGTGCACCTTAAGACCATCACATGCAGAGCCCTTCTTTCCCTCTTTCCCAAGCTCACCCTCCATGCCACGCCGGAGAGCGAATGCTATTCGGTCTCGGGCAGGGAGCAAGACAGTTTCGGGGAGCCGCTGAACCTGCAGGAGCCAGATTGACAATGCACATGTCTTCCGCGCATTCGGTGTGGGTAACTCGTCGGCCATCGGGATGGCTAGTACATGTGAGAGCATTTCACGCAACTGAGCATCTTCATATACATAAGCGAGTGGCATCAAAAGAATGCTGCTAAAACATACCATCAAATATTTGATAAAGGGAAGGCAAGGTGAATATAGCACTAAGGAGCCGCAGAACAGCATGCGTTGTCGCGCATAAATCACGGGCGAATTTAATTTGCGACGCTGACATGCCCTGCTTCTTTTTCCTGGGACTATGCTTTGGCGAGGGCAGCAAAGAAAGGTCCGCGTGGTCATCACACTCTTTATCAGCGTTCATGGGAACATCGTCCTCTGGTGTTGGATCGCATTTGGGCACGACGAATGCCCTGCCGAGATCACGAACAACGGCGTCAGTGAATGCACGTGTATTCTTGCGAAGAGGCTGGAAGAGCGGCCAAGACGCGTCTGTATCTGTTGAGTTCGCAACTGACACTCGTAAACGTGCATGGAGAACGGAATAGGCTTCGATGAGGTCACGGAGGGTAGGGTCTGACGATATTATCTGGTCCACGGGCCTGGAGAGGTAAGTGAGGTCGACAAGAGGATCTTCAGGTTCCGGAGTGACTTGTCGTTGGGCTTCCTCTGGCGGCAAGAGAGTGACGGGGGCACACTTCTTAAGGATAGATTTTGCTGGTTTCTCCGTGCACGGTCGGGGTAAATGGGGAACAGGCAGTGCATGGCCATGCGAGAGAACAAAATACTGGTTCTGCTGTGCCCAAGCAACACGAGAACCGGAAAGGCGTTCTTCCCTGTCGCGGTGGTGGGAAGTAGTTGGGGGTGTTGGGAGAGACATGGCGACGACGACCAGGAGGGAGAAGAAGCAGCGGGGGGAGGAGACTCGTCGTCGTCGTCGTCGTGGCTCGGGTCAAAGCGCAAGCGCATGAGAGCAACTAAATACAAAATAATTAGCAATTAAACCCGCGAGTTTACGCGTCGCGTTCACTGTTTGTCCAAGTTTACCGTGGCTAGCCACTTAGCTAACTTTGTAAGGAATAGAATAGACTTGAGACCACACTTGCCATGGCTCGTCAACGCGAAAATCGCCGGACAAGGGCTCAATTCACCGAGCAAACACGCCCGGAAGCAGCCGACTTCTTGTCGCATTCAGACGCCAACGAGAACGAGGACTCGTACGAGGACTCCGACGCCCCACGGGTCGCTCAGTGGCTTGATGATGAAAAGGAACGATCAGACGACCTGTCTTCAGAAGAGGGCGACGACAATGCAAGCAATGCGGGGCCCTCACGGAGACTGGTGAGCATCCACGTTCGATATCAGCAACCTTGCGCTGACCACACACCACCAAAGCAATCTCTCCAAGATGGTCTGTACATGAATGACACTACGTTTCCCTTTGGGAAAACTGAGGTACCATCCTAGACCTCTCTGCGCTACCCCTAGGCGCACTTCGTAGCGCTCAGCGCTCTCTCGCCCAAGCACAGATGCTCAGCGACAGCGAATCTGATTCAGAAGAGCCATCCGAAGCTGACTTTAGTGTATCCGAGGAAGAGGCAAAAGCCAAGGACGAGGATAAACGCCAACCCTTCAAACTAAATCATGGGTCGTCCAAACGATCAAACAAGCACGCGTAGGCACACTTGCACTTCTTTCTCTCTGTTACACACTGGTCCTTTCCCAAGACCCACCGAAATCACCTCCAAACGCCCCGTCAGCCGTCGCAGGATTGTCGTCGATGACAA
This sequence comes from Austroboletus rostrupii, assembly GCA_038089255.1. Taxonomy (NCBI): domain Eukaryota; kingdom Fungi; phylum Basidiomycota; class Agaricomycetes; order Boletales; family Boletaceae; genus Austroboletus; species Austroboletus rostrupii. The sequence continues at coordinate 11,708 of JBBPKM010000466.1, forward strand.
TCTGCCAGTACGTGTTTCAAGCTATCAAAACCCTCGGTTCTCACTTGGTGTCAGAAACCGAGAGACCCTCGTTTCATGCTTGCCGCGGGTCGCTACGATCCCTCCAAGTTCAAACGACGATATGAATTTCTATCAGGTTTGCACAATGACGAACTGGCGACCCTTCGTGAACATATGAAACGCGCACGCAAGCTTCTTGCGAATTCTCCCTCACACCTAAGAGCCGAGCGCGAACAAGAGGTACAGCGACTCGAGCGTGCACTCAAAAAGGCAGAGAGTGCCGTCAACCAAGACAATCGAGAGCGCGTAGAACGCGAGGCACTACAGTCTGCCAAGCAGGCAGAAAAAGACAAGAGAAAGAAGGGGAAAGCCGGGTGGTGGATGAAACGGTGTAAGACTGGCATATGTTATCTGCCCTTTCTGACACTCGCATGCATCCACAGCCGAGCAAAAGGAACTTCTGAAAAAAGCACGGCTCGATGCTATTGCATCGGTAGGCGGGAAGCAGGCAGTGAAGAAGGCACTCGAAAAGAAGCAAAGAAAGGTCAATCAAAAGGAGAAAAGGATGCGACCGTTTTCCAAGAGCGAGGGTCCTGATTGGTCGATCGGCAAGAAAAGACGTCCTGCGGGGCCGATTGACACGGGAGGAGCAAAGAGACGCAAGGTTTCATGAACTGCCATCACACGATTTGACTCCTGAAGTGGTATTATTCAGCTGTGTATGATAATTGGGTTCTGTTGGTTACTGCTACTCCAAGTTCTCTCGTTCAAAATGCACCGTGAGTGATGGCCCGGCAAGATGAAACAGTGGTGGGTATACTAATGGAAGTGAGTGAGAAGTAGATGTCTAAGAAATAAGGCAGGGAACTAGGCCGATGCGGTCGTGATGGCGGATAGAATGTCCTCTTGTTCGTACAGCGGCAAGTAGACGCCGAGATGTATATGCGCCAAGCGTGCAAGTCGTTCGGCGAGCGAGTGAATCTCGTCAGCGAGTGGCTCCATGCCTGAGGCCAAGCTGCAAGATACGGCAGCGCCGTTTTCAAAAGTCTTGGTGGGTGAGGGAAACAAGTCTCTAGTTGGATAGGCAACGGCGATGACTTGACTAAATACCGCGTCGCGAATTCTGTTCTTGAGCATTGAGCCGAGGGCAGAATTGGGCCGAACATGTGTTTCAGACCATCGCTCGGCAAGCTTTAGGACACGTTCATCGGGAGCGTGGAAATGATGCACTTGTCCGTCTGGGGTGCGGCTAGAAGAGCCCATTTGAGCCTCCTTTGCTCGGAGTGCGATCTGAAGCACGATGTCCTGTTTGGTCTTACTCCATTTCTCGCGGTTGGCATCGGAAATAGAGGCTTGCTCCACGTTCCCATATTTGAAGCACTGCCCGAGATGCGATGCTGAGATATCTCTTATCTCCTTTTTGAGTTTGAGTAGCTCAGCATCGCTCACGCGTGATGGATCTCGCGGAGCACCCGGTAAGTCGCCGGTATCCGAAAACACGAGTTGACGGTAAAGCAGCAGGAACATGTACATGGCAACTGTGTCGGCTGCATCCGCCGCTAGAACCAATAAGCGTGCACTGTCGAGATAAGTCGTTTCGGGGTACAAGGGCAAGGGGCACATGGCTTGAATGGCTGTGGGCGACAAGTTCTGAGGCGTTGATGGTGCGGGGGAAGGTGGGTTAATAACGAGGTCAGTCAACCCCTTGAGAACGCTAACGTATGTCTTCTGCGCGTGCGAAAGGCTACCATAATGGAGCGAACCAGATGGGAATGAAGGATGAGCGAAAATAGGTGATGCGAGCAGCTGGCGGTGAGACGATTTGATCCATTCGCGTGTGACATCAAGGGATGAACTCTGTCCTTTGCGGCTTTTGAAGGCCTTGAGCTCATATTGACCGGAGCTATCAATGAGAAAAGGGCGGAGGGTTTGTAATTGATGGTTGGCAATGTCCTGATCAGTACCGTGAGTATGCAAAAAAAAATTTGAAAAAAATCACCAGACCAACGAACCAGTTTCATGAGCTCAAGGATATCAAGACACATGCGCACTGCTTTGACGGCATCCGCCTTACTGCCTGTGCCTCCAGGTGCACATGCTTTTGCAACCTCGACCATGGCATCGACGGCGCGATCACGCATTGGTGCGCAGTGGCTCTTGAGGGTTTGACCGATAACGGTGAAGAGGCCAGAGGGATCAAAGAGGCTATGTTGAAGTTCCTGGTAGATGAGTTCGGGGTCGAAAACGGAGCGGAGATAGGCAGCCTGGGCGGCGTGCCTCTCGATCTGTGCTTGGAACGTGGAGGGATTAGCGTATGTGTCTGAGATACTTGTCAGAGGCTGAATGACAAAGAGGAGGACTTCCAAGAACTCTGAGAGGAGGAGGCGGATGCGCGAGGGCATGCGGAGGGTGAGAACACGGCGGGACGTCGAGTAGGTGAGGACGGGGTTCTGAGGCGGGAGAGGGACACGACGACAGACGCAGACGCAGTCGGAAGGCCTCCACTGCATGTCAAAGGAGATGCAGGTGCAGCCGTTTTCGAGTTCCTGTGCGACGGCACGCCAGTACCTGTCTGAGAGCTCGCGCTTTTTGCGGCCAGACGTGGGCCTGAACTGGAGGCCGGCGTCAAAGAGGAGGTCGTGCCCTGTTGTGGATGGATGAGCAGGGTGGGGAGGACAGAGAGGAGGACGCACGAAGCTGTGGATTGCGCAGGATGGCACTGAGGTCGAGCTCCTTGAGGGTCTGGCGATTGATGAGGGGATGGAGGGACGGGATGTGCGGGGAGGAAAAGTCTATGTGCGGAAAGGGGGG
>JBBPKM010000467.1:0-14513 GCA_038089255.1 Austroboletus rostrupii
AGGAACATTCCAATGGACCCGTCGGAAGTCAATCATCTATTCTGAGAGATGCACCTTTGATGGAGCGCTCCAACGCTGTAATAACATTTACCGTTTAACCCAATCGGTTGCGCCAATATTGGTTCTCGTGTCAGACCAGTTATTTAAATATAGAAAAAGAATCATTGGCTGTATCTCCCTTGCATTCATCCGTCGACTGGAGAATCAGCTGGATAACCTCGATCGTATTATTACTATCCACGTAAATCATTTTCATCACGGAATCCCGCGCGTGATCAGGTTGGAGTCGTTATATCACATTTCTTGAACCTCGATTACGGTCATTCCCGTGATTACTCGTCTTGAGTAGGGCCCCTAGGAACAGGGGTCCGGGCACATTATCCGGATCGTCGTTTGGAAGACGTTCTTTCCATTACAATAAGAAGCCTGGACCTGACATGCACTTCCCGCGGCCTTATGCTAGATGAATCTGGACCGGTCCAGGCTGAACTTATGAATAGAGCTCTCACCCACGGCGATGGGAGGAAAAGAAAGTTGCACGCAGGGCGAAACGTCAATATGGTGCAAGAGTAGATCTGTGACGTGTGACAGGCGCAGCGTCTAAATCACATGCGATTCGCAGAATTCGTATATGAACCCTGTCCTGTCATTTGCCTTGCGTTCTGGCATTTTCCTCCTTTTCCGCTCCTCCTCATGGCGGCCGCCACCCAGCCCGATCCTCAGCCCCAACCGCAGGTCCCTGAAATCACCGTGTTGAGCCGTGTCGCCTCTATCCCTATCATCGCGTCCTCGCTCGACCAGATACACTCCACGCTGTCGTCGAACGTGCTCACCCGCTCCCCTTACCACGCGGCTCAGGCTATCACGCAAACCGCATACAGTTTCTCCCAGCCGCTCCAAATCCGCCTCGCACCGCTGATCGTCTCTGCGGACGGCTACGCCAACAAGGGACTGGACGCCATTGAATCCAAGTATCCTTACCCCTTTAAAGTGAAGCCGGAGGAAGTCGCTTCTTATGTAAGGCAAAGGCGTGACAGCGTTGTGTCGTCTGCAAATGAGCGGTTCGACAAGAATGTCAAGTCACCTGCCGTCGGCGTCGCAGAGGGGATTGATAAGGTATTGTTTATATATGATGATAGGCACCGGGGCGTTATTAACTTGCCGCAGAGATTTGCCCCTTTTGTCGATTACCTGGAGAGCGCCGTCAACAGGGTCGGCAGCGAATCCGGAACGAGTTCGCCGACATCGACGTCGTCTGAATGCCAGTACCAGTATCAGCGCGTATACGCTATCTCGAAGCATCTGAGAGACAATGTGTACGTTTATTCTGCTGAGCATCTCAAACAGCTTCAGCAGCAAAACGTGCTTGTGTGGGTATATGTGTCTCTTTTATCGACCCTGGCGCTGATTTCGATGTAGCCAAAAGGCCATTGAGACCGCCAACTCTATTCAGGGTCTTGCCTCTGCGTCTATCACGACCGCCCAGTCGCGCATCCATGCGCTCTCGGACAGCATGCTTCAGGAGTTGCAGAAACTGCAACAGTCTACGGCCACTCTTCCCCAAACGCTTCAGTCCACGTATCCCGACATCTCGAAAACCATTACGGATCTTCGCAACATTGTCACCACCCCTGACATTTCGGTGGGTGAAAAGGCCCACCGCGTCATCGATGAGGTCAGCGACAGTGTCAGACCGATGCTGGAGAAGCTTGCGCAGAGAATCGGCGAGCTGATTGGCACCAGGAAGGAAGAGGTGAGAGCCTCAGTGCAGGACAACACAAATGGACACGTGGGATAGTAAAGCTACTTGTTTCCGGTTTCTTTCCACTAGCGTATGTTCCCCTGGGTTAGTGTTTATGTTTATGTTTTTAGATTCAGACTTTAGACTCTCAACCACGTGTAGCGACGCATTTCTTTCTTCTTTTCCTCCATGATGAACTGCGTTGTCTTTTTAAAAAAACGAGTGAACGTGTTTTTATTTATTTATTTCCAAGTCCTATGCATACCCCTACTTCCCTACTCTGATTGTACGACCGTTTGAGTGACGAAATCATCCTATTAGTACATGAAACACCTAGCCACAGTATATTACATTCAAAAGACCTCCAGCAGCATGCTGAGACGTCCCCCACATCACTTATGCTCTTCCTTTCGGGGCGAAACAAGCTCTGACCACTGGAACGCGTCCAAGCTCGAGATGGAGCTGCGCTTGTCCGCGGTGGCCGCCACGATGCGCGGGCTAGGGCTCAAACGCATGCTCGTCCGGCTGCTCGAGCGGGATCTGGCGGAGATATCGTGCGAGACTGAACGGGAAGACTGAGAAGACGACGACGAAGCGCGTCGATGGCGCATCCGCTGTGTCGGGTCGACATCGGGGATGTTGGCGATGCGAGCAAATAGGGAGAGGACTAGCACACGAACGGAGCGAGAAAAGGAATTCGAGCAAGCGAGGGGGGGCGCAAAGGGCGACTTACTATCGACGACGGAGACGATCCCGCAGAGGTTGCCGCTCCCGAGGTTGGACGGCGAGAGGGACGAAGGGGAGAAGTCATTGTCGGTGACGAAGAGGCGGTGTGAGTTGGCTGACAAGGATCAGTCGGGCGAACGGGCGGGGAACAAAGGACGAGGACAGACTGGCGAGGAGCTTCTGGATGGTGTAAGAGAGAGTGCTCGTCGGGAAGACGACGTAGACTGCAGATGCGTGTTTGAGCTTTTTTTTGAATACCGATCATGATGCCCCGCACCTGGATACTTGTCGACGCCATCTGTGAGTCCGTCGGGTTCCTATGATAAAGGATGATGACGGCAGTGGGAACCTGAATGACGAAGCTCGAACCTTGATTTGGGCGACAAATTGGTACACGGGTGTGGAGAGTATGTGGTTGCTCTGAGAAGGGACTACTATCTGGAAGCAAAAGGATTTATTTGGATGCCGAGCAAAAAAAAATCATAGAGGACCTGCCTTGCCGATATCAGTGACGCTAACTGCGCCCAGCAATGTACCTGAATCGTCATCAATGACAGCAACACTGCTCACGCCTTGCTCGCTCATGAGCCGCATGACGTCAAGAACCTGCGCTGTGCTAGACGTTGCAACGACTGATGAGTACATGTAAAGAGAAGGAAGGGACAGAGCATGAAGTGAGTGAGCAAGGTAAGATCGGAACGTGGAAGTACGTTCAGCATAAGCAGAGAACCAGGATAAAAGGCCTATGCCAGATACCATGCCAAGATAGGTGTCAGATGGAGAAGGCGAAGACACGAGTACTGTAGGTGGGATCAACCTGGGTTCGTGTCGAAAACGGAGATGCCCGTACCCCTGTGTGTCCCGCGGGCAAAGACGGCGAGTAGGGATACGATGGTTGCCTCGTAGGGGACGACCTCAAGAAAGTTCTTCTCGGACAAGTCTGATAATCGAGAATGGGAGATGGGAAAGGACGAGGTGCTCGGATACGCACTGCTGACGAGGTGGACAGGAACGCGTCCAGAGCGCGCGGCAGACATGATCTGATCCGCCCGAGAGTTGGCTTTCAGCTCGTGGGGAGGGATCGTGTGTCGCGTGGCTGCCAGGGTCAGGAATGCGTTTACATCGGAGAACTGGCCGCATTTTCAGCGCAGAGAAGGGCGACAAAGGTGGGTGCGTACATCAAAGAGGCCGAGATACGGGGGGGTGGACTGTGCACCGGGGATGGCCTTGACGGCGAGACAGGAGATGTCTTGTTTGAGGAGCAGCTACGGGAGATAAGCGCGGAGAGAGAGAAGGAGCGTCGGACTTGCATCACAGGCGTCCTCCACGGTGGAGTCCGCGTCTACGGCGACGATGGGGGAGTCGATGAGATCTGTGCAGGGTGAGTGACGCGGCGGGTGGGGCGAGGAGAAGAGGACCTCGTGCGTATGCGGCGGACCACGCGCGGACCCACTTGTCGGCGTCGGGGGTGTTCACGGCGGTGCGCGAGGGGGAGTCGCGGCCTGCGAGCGAGATGGAGGAGCGTCTCATGGTGGTGGTGGGGAGTAGAGCGGGTCGGTGGGCAGCATGAGCGCGATGCTGGCCGTTCCTGTGCAATCCCGCATGTCATATTTACGTACGCGGTCCTGCTCGGTCACCGCCATGGACGTCCCTCCCTATCTCTCCCTCCCCCTCCTCCACGGCGTGCAGCCATCCGCCGCACAGGCCCTCGGTACGCGCCAAATCACTGTCTGTGCACCCGATCACCCACATCGCCAGCCAACGAACTCTATGTGGGCTGCACCAGCGGCGAGCTGCTCCGCTTCGCCCTCCAGCCCGGGCCCAACGTGCGTCGTCGCAGGCGCGGCCTCTGCGCAGTCTCACCTTCTTCAGGCCTCCTACTCTCTGCTGTCGCGCCAGAGTCTGCCAAACGGAGGGCCCATCGACGAGCTCGTCCTCATCCCCTACATGTCCCGCGTGCTGATCTTGTCCGGTGAGTGGCGCCACTGTCTCACTCCACACCGCTCAGCCAGCGCGAAAGACCGTCAGTTGCACTTTTACACTTTACCTTCGCTCGATCCTGTGTCCAACATCAAGCCCATTCGCCACCTGGAGTCCTTTGCCGTCGATCAGCTTCACCTGTTGCGCCCCACACCCACCCCACACGACACCCCGGCGAAACTGCACCCCATCGACTTTTGCGTCATAAAGCGGAGCGCTATAGCATTGTTCAGTCTGTATGAAGAGCGTGTCGTGTACTCTAGGGTAAAGGTCCCAGCCCACATGACGTAATCCCGTTCACAACGACTGGTACGTAGGAAATCCCATTCCCAGCCGGGGCCAGACTGGCACGGCGTGCGGGCCAATACCTCTGTGTCGCCGACGCCCAATTCTACAACATCATTGATCTGCAGAGTGCTCAGATGTTTCCCGTCCTTCCTGTCAACCAGGAATCAGATAGCGACAAGCAGATCAAACCCTTCATCGTGGTCGTGGGCCAAAGCGAGTTTCTCTTGCTCTCGTGGACTGGTGCGAGCACTCTCGGTGTTTTTATCACGGGCGAGGGTGATCCTGTGAGAGGAACATTGGAGTGGCCCAGCCATCCACTTTCTGTTTGTGAGTGTGACATGCATGCCTCTCCGAGTGGGACAGACCACACCGGTTATCAGGTTTGGACTACCCGAACATTACGACACTCCTCCCCAATGGCACGATCGAGATCCACGACCTCGAGACTCAGGCCATCGTACAGGTCATCTCCGCACCAGAGGGCGACTCGGTGGAACATGAGAGGATCCGGCTGGTAGCATCGCCGGGCGGCTACCAGGTACCATTTTCTGAGTACGCGGATAAGATGCGAAAGACGACGTTGAGGTTCGATAGAGAATAATAGCAATATTCGGTGTGTATGTACTTCATCTGTGCACAGAATTGTTGACTCCATTGTTCTGGTCCACCGAGCAAAGTTAATCCACGTGACTGGGCGTCGCGCTGCTTGGTGGCTGTTTAAACGCCCAGACCGCTCACACTGAACACTTAAGTACTTGGGGCACGCTCGCTACACTCGCCCGCCAGCGTATCGTTCCCTTCCTCATCATGGACACGTCGTCCTCTCTCGAGTCCCTCTTCGACGCCAACGAGGGCGATATCCTGGTCCCCCCTCGCTCCCCTAGCCGTCTCGACTTTTGCTTGGACGACATCAAGAATCAAGTCTTGATGCACAGTGATTCACCAACGCATGCGTTGGAAGCCGTTGACTGGGATACTGCATTTTTCGAAGAGGAGGCCTTCGAGGTCGTCATTGCCCCTCGTCTTCCAATCGTAGAGAGTACTTTAGATCCACCCAGCGGGAACGCGGATATAGCACCTGCTCCACAAGATCGCCCAATGGACCCAGTCGACCTCGAGTTTGTGGCCCCAATGCCGAGCCGCCCGCCAAGAGCACAACTCCATGTCGATCTCGATCCACTAGAGCACAACCCATTCTCTTGCGTCACGCCCCCTAGACTCCGGTACCCCCACCACGGCTTCTCCCGCAGTGCTCTTCAGCAGCGAAAATCCCTTTGGAATTCTCGTCATGAAGAGTGGGCCCGTTACCAGCAGAGCGAGGAGGCGGGCCACGCATACACGGGCCTCGCTACTCCTCATCCACACACGACGGATAACTCGCCGCCTGTGCGTACCCCTCCGTCAGGACTGGAGCGCGATCTCGCAGATCACCCACCCAGGAAACACGAGCAAGATGCCTCCATCTTCCCCCGCGTCGGCGACATCTCCGCGCTTCGGGATCCATGCGCCGCCAACATCGACCGGTCCTTTTTTATGTACCCTCTCTGGACGATCCAAAAGGCGTTGTACGTGTTTGACATGCACCAGCGATCTACTTCGTGTGCACCATCCGCGTCTATTAACGATGCGCGCATACCAGCGTCCTCGTCCTCGTCGACGCTGAGCTCGCTTAGTTCGTATACCTCGTCGATTTTGGGAGGTGACCTAGAGTCGGACTTCACTCTCGTCGCAGACGACAGCCCAATGCCCCAGAGCGAGCCCCTTGACCACGCCAGCTACGCGTCGTCCCTCAAGAGTCCACCTTTTCAAGGTTCGTTTTTCTCGAGGACAAAAAGGCCGGGTGCTGAAACGCGAAAACAGGTCAATGCGGATGGAGCCGCTTTGGCGGATGGTATGCCAGATGGGAGTTGTTGATCGATCTCTTCCGACACCAGGCCAGTTGGGACACTGTGGAGCACCCAGCGCCCGGGACACCCCTGCCGTCTTCGCCGCTTGAACCGGCATTTCGTTTTCACGACAAAAAGGAAGAGGACGACGAAGAGGATTACGGGACGATCATACCCAATTCGAGTTTTAGCGTGGACTTGGAAGAGGAGTGTCAAAGGGCGATGCAATTTTACAGGCGGAAGCGATGTGTGGAGATGACTTTCTGACGCGTGTTTTTGGCGAGGAGATAGAGACTAGACGACTAGTTTTGTTTAACGACTTGTATAGAGATCTAACCGCGACTATTGTATACCATGCTGCTGAGGTGGCTTTCGGACAAGGATGTCTCATTTGTGTTGTTTTGGAAGCACAAAGACCAACTGTCACAAGTGTCCGCATGAAGCCGGGAACTGGAAGGTGATTATCAGCCACTACGCCCCCGGGCGTGCACGAGCAAGCTCTAAATAACGTGTCGCAAAGGAAATCCCGGCGAGTCTCACCTACCCATACATCAATATCAAGTTAGACGCAAAAAAAAAAAAAAAAAAGGTAAACCCACGTAACGGTACCATGTCGCGTCGTCCGGCATATGAGGCAAGTCGCTCGTTTTCGCATTCATCGGCATCCTGACTCTCTACGACGATCCGTCATCAATCGACTCGTCCAGTCCAACGTGGGAAAACGTACGTGAGGGAGAATCTGGTGCTTCAGCCGACGCTTGATCGTCGTCCCGCGGAGCGCCTCGCTGAGCGACACGGCTTTCAAAAAACGCCCAAACGCCTTTGAGTTGTCGTACGCGGCGTCGAGCGACGTCGTTTGGGTCGCCAACGCGTCAACCGACGTCGTCCCATGCGGCAGCTGTCCATGTCGTCAGACACACGGGATTCAAAAAGAATGAAAAAAAAAGGCGAAAGCGTGGTTTTTACCCTGCCCAGCTTGAGGAGCTTTCCGACGATCGTAGCGACGACCGTGCTGTCCGCCCCGGCGACGCTCCCGTCCTTTTGAACGCGGGTCCAGTCCGAAAACGCACACACGATCGCGGCCGCATCGCCTTGGGCTAACAAGGGTGTCCATGACGTCAACACGTGTAATCCCGCGGACGCGGGCACATGACCGAGGTCGACACGGTCGAAGCGGACGCTCGGCGTCAAACCGTACCGAGAATACGATCCGCCGGAAAGGTCGTGTGCGATCGTGTGCCCGGCCGCGTTCAGCACGTGGATAGTGACGTCTAGATTGCGTAGGCGGACTGCAAACGCGCGCAGTTGGTCCACGAGGTAAAAGTACAGGCACCCGTATATATCCTCGGGTTGGGCACCGCGTGCTTGGCCTGCCTTGACGATCTCATCGGGGCTGCGACGTAGAAGAAGAAGAAGAAAACTGTGAGCGAACTCGGATGGGACAAGAGTTGAACTTACTACCACGATGCGAGTGGATTCTCAACGTGGTTCCCAAGCCACGTGCCACTACAGGGCGAAAACAAGGATGCGTTGGGCGCCGTGTGGTGGTCGCTCGAGATGTTAAACGGAAGCACAACCCCAGATCGCCAAAACGCCATCATTGCAAGATGGTGGCGGGATGTCACTCCCGCCAGCGTACGCTGTTTGGCATCTCGCCGAGCTGGCGTTGCACCGACGCGCTCGTATTCGTCGCGCGCCTCTTGTGTTGAGCGTGTGGGGCCTACGGTATACAACAGATGGTCTGTTATTTCCCGAGGCACCAAGCAAGTCAATCTCGCGCGTCGACCCAGGGGAATGGAGAGCGGTTCTGTCCTGTCTGTGTGCTGCTGAAGAATCAACAACAGAAAGGCGAGGATGCGGAGGCGGTATTCTTCGGGTAAGAAGACCGAGTACCAAAAATGGAGGGCGATGTCGGCCGCTACTGTTTCGTCGGGCATGGCACCAAGAATCAATAACAATACCATATTGCGTGATACAACCGAGCCCGACACATCATTGAGCAAGATGTCGAGATGCCCTGTAAAGTCAGACTCTAATGCGTTTACTGTGCGTACGATGTTTCGAAGATCCCCGGAAGCTAAGTACAAGGATTTGAAGCAAAAATGGGGAATACAAGCGAGAGGGTGACCTACCCACAAACGCCAGAGAAAAACTTCTTGCTTTATCCCTTTCATTGTTTTTGAGATTGATGATGTCCACTGCGGGCATGTTTCCAGATCTAGGATACAGTTGATTAGTTGAGGCACAGTCTCTAAAATATCAGCGAACGGAAGTGTGGTGACCGTAGTGGTCTCTTCGTGTGAGGACGATGTGTTGGAGAGAGACTGATCGTCGTCCCGGCAGCCAGTGACAACCGGTGGTGTACTCGAACCGGAGGGACAAACTGCCAGAGAGCCAACGTTTGAGCCGGTATGGAAGGTACTGACATAGAGGTACCTCGTTTATGAACGTTCCTGTGCATTCTCTCGCATTTCTAATCGCCATTGAGTCTTGAGAACGGGCGCAAGCCTACTCGGAAGCCCTTACCTTGGAACAATACGACACCAATTTACAACCATCACAAGGTGACTCGCTAGAATGCGAGCAATTTATGTTTGCACAAGGAAGCGTCTCGAGTGGCGAGAACGTGAGCGGCAGCGAGGAGCCCTCTATCACTTTTCCAAGGGTATCACAGTCAGTTTGTGTAAATAGACCCAATGGATCATTGGCTTTGATGAGGCGAGTAAAGATACCTGGCGACTCTGCACCAGGCGAGGACTGGTGTTCGTTAGGATCAGTCATGACGCCGATTGAGTTGCGAATAAAAAATCGCGTTTTTATTCACCCCACAACTTGAATCCGACAAAAACGAGTTTTCCTTTTTTTCCGGAACTATTTCCTTTTACATCGACTTGTGGCGTTGTCAAAGTACCGATGCAAGTAAAGGTTACCATATCTGCAAGACAGGACTCGACAAGACTAGTTTTCGACTGCCACCGTCACATTAATACATGTAGCTATTATGCCAACTATGTTCTCAGACCCTATGACAGAGCTCAACATAACGTTCAACCCATGTTCGATTGATAAGGGCAGACTGTGAACACGTCAGGGAAAAAACCGAACTCTAAATGGACTATCCGCACGTATCGATACCATGTTTCATCGTCAGCCAATTTGGGAAGTGCATTCGGTTTCGCATCGACTTCCGCTTTCATGCGCTGTCGGTGAGAGTTTCAAGGTTTAGCACTCAGGTATTGAAAGGCAACCAAACGACATACATGTGGAACGATTTTGTGAGAAGCCCTCAACTGCAGTTTGACGTTAGCGCCACCTTGATCATCCCAAAACTTGGCAAATGCCTTGGAGTTATCATAAAAGGCATCGATATCATTCATGGCGAGAAATGATCCCAGCGTTGGACCCATGTCAGAACGTAGCTTGGGACAATGTCCGTAAGGAAGGTCAAAATGAGATACCAAGGTAGAAACATACCCGGTTGCTCTTCTTCATCAAGTCTAATACATTTAGAGTCACCGACGGATCGCTGTCCACAACGCGACCCTTTTGCGTATATGCCACCCAATTTATGAAGTACCCTAAGAGGGTTGCATGGTTCGTCTTTGCGAGAAGCGGTCCCCATTCGTTTATCACCTTCGGTATACCGGTGTAATTTGGATCCATGATATTCGACACCTCGATGCGATCGAATAGCATTGTGGTCGGAATGCCATAGTTTTCCAACCTGCCCTGTGCGATACCCCGCGCCAGCTCACATGCTTCAAAGTCGAAGACATGAAACGAGATGCAGTGCTGACGTATGTGACGCGCAAACGCTCGTAGTTGGTCTGTCAAGAAGAAGTAGAGGCATCCGTAGACATCTTCGGTTTGAGCCCCATGGACCTTTGCAGCTTGGAAAATCTGGTCCAAGCTGAGGGTAAAACGTCACTGCTTGCCCAAGATTTCGAACGAGACGTGTACTCACTCCCAAGACTCGAGTGGGTCTGCAAAATCAGTCTGTAGCCACACACCATCGAAAAAGAGAGATGGGTTGGGTGCATTGAAATGAGCACTGGGAGCGCCGAAAGGAAGTATAACACCAGATCGCCGGTACTGGAGGAATGCAAGGCGATGCGAGGGCCTTAATCCCAAGTACATTCTATCTCGAAAATCGGCACGAGAGGGTGCTGTCCTCACACGTGTATACTCGAGTTGAACTTCATCGCCAGACATAGTAAGTGCAATGTTCGCCCACAAACGCTTCAAGACGCCACAGGTCACTAGGCAACTCAACGTTGAATAAGGACCTAAAGAAGCGAAGATCCTGCAAGTATCAGAGCTGCCTCTTTTCAGGACATGGGATACAATCGAGAGAATGCGCAAGCGGTACTCCATAGGCATAAAAATGGAGTACCAGAAATGAAGAGCTATGTCTGCAGCGATCGTTTCATTCGGTATTGTACCCAAGATTAAAAGCAGGATGATGTTGCGGGACACGACGCAAGGATCACGGTCGTTGAGCACGATATTTAGTTTTCCTGTATAATTTGGTCCAAGAGCGTTGACTGTCGTAATGAGGTGTCGAATGTCACCTGAGGCTTAGAGACTCTTAAATAAAGGGAAAGCTCCTGTTTACATGGACTGCTCACCAGCAAATGCAAGAGATAAATCCGTCTTAAGACTGCGTTCATTATCTGGTAGATTGACAATATCCATAGCCTGTACATTTCCCCAACTATGAAGAGCTTTAATATCTCACGATACATAGAGGAGCAGAAAAAGGACAGACAGCGATACACCAAGTGATAACCTCTCTCGGGAAATGCTTTTAAATTCTTCAGCGACAGATGTGTTCCCTTGGGTGATAAAACTAGGTTGGCGGCCCTCGATAATCCACCCGGGCATCCAATTATTCAATCTGATAGCATGATTGCAATCTGCTTACGGCTTAAACAAGAGCCACGCTTCATGCCACATAGACACTGACCTTGCTTGTGAGTAGCCCAATGAGCCTTTTGACACTCCTGCGACGCAGTCCCGTCAGCTAATACAATATGTCGTACTCGGACCGTCGGGCGACAATATCATACCTTGGAGCAATAAGATACCAGCTTACAGGCGCTGCAGGCTTGCTTGCCTAAGTTTCCGCAGACGGCATGTTTGTTCACATTGACGTTAGCGCAAGGAAGTACCTCGAGTGGTGGGTACTTGGGGCTTGCATTCGCCAAACCGTCGAGCACTCGTAGAATCTCAGAGTTCATCGAAAGAGGCCGGGGATGTAGTGGAGTTGCAACGATCCATGGGATACCATGCTGTTTAAGACACCTCGCCTCGAACACGCTCCACGGAATTTAGCCATCCTAGGTCGCACGAGGATCAGCAGCACCCACTTTTGGTGACCGACAATTCCTTCGGCGGGAATTCCAAGTATTATAGGACCATTAGAGTCCGGTAGGCAGAAAAAATGGAGAATGGGCCACACAGTTCAAATTGCCTTTGAGTAAATGTACGCATTGGTGTGACCAGAGGTTGACAGTTGATTTACAAGTTGTAAGACCGTCCGCGGAGATAGCACCAAATTATAAGAAATAGAGTTAGTGCACCTGAAAAACGTGGTGGTTCCGACGGGGTTCGAAGAAGTTCAACCCACGGCGATACTAAAAGCTAGCACGACCACTACAAACCTCCTGGGAGGACTTCTTCTTGACTTATAATAACGGAAGATTCGTTGACGCCACCTTCCTAGACATGCGCTGCGAAGTTGGAATTAAGCAGCCTGACCCCTGCCGGCGCAGACCTTTCACCACACATGATCGTGCACAGCGCGCACATTGAAATGGAGTGACGTGGTACTTCTTTGAATCGTCACAATACCCTGTTTCGAATTCACTGTAACACGACATTGACGGCAATAAAGTAACCTGGCTTCCAGCAGCTCTCAACGATCATCATTGATTTCCGCAACGCTGATACTGAGTAACGCAAGACTAACCTATACAATGCACGATTCGATCAATCCATCAGTAGGCTTTCACCCTTGACCTCGTGCTGTCTAAAATCCTACATATCAGTATAGCATATCCACGATCCGTGATGACGCACGCTCACCGTCAAAATCACACTTACTATGGTACTTCAGTATCCTGGCCATCGCAGTGGAGGGGATCCAAGCCAAAGATGAATACAGAACGTCGATGTGCCAATTTTTTCGACTCAGCAACATTGATTAGTATACGATCTAGACGACATAAGCGGATCACTGAGCAAGATCGTCCACGACTTGATGTCCGTGTCCTTCCTCGTGGCCGAAGTATTCTTCCACTCTGTACACTGAGGCATTGGTCAAAATAGATGACGGCGCGATTTATGATCAGATTCGGAACAGTAACGTGGACTCACTCTAAGATGTATCGAACATTGTTAGCAGATCAACCTGTGTAAGCATTAGCGAAGAAAAGAAGTAGCACATGCAGAGATGAGCCGCCTCCTCGATAGTTGTCGGCTTAGTGGCCTTGGAAAGCCTGTGACAACACTATACACATGCCTCCTCTTGCTTATAACGACCCACATTTAACGTTCATCTCAGCCATTCACCCTCGGTCCATCCGAGGATGCTCGATAGGTCAACTTATTTTGGAAACAAAGAGAGCAAACTGTACACGCGAACTTCTCACCAGGGAACGTAAGTGCCAAGTCTTTCCTCAAGTCCATTTCTTTACTCTGTAGATTTGCGACATCCATGGTCAGAATTTTTCCCTGACTATATTTTGCGGTATTAATACCCCACACAGGAGGACAAAAATAAGACAGACCAATACTGACACACGGAACAACTTCAACTTGACAGGAATCTTATATTCGACGAGAAAGCTAGACTTGGGACCGCTCAGCAACGATCCAGTTGAGCTCCATTTTACTCGATCTGACAGCACGCTACAATCTGTTCCTAGATAAAAATAATCATATCCAACCGCTCAGATGGACACCGGTCTCGCTCATGAGTAGTCCAACGAGTAGTTTGGTACTCTTGTTATACCTTGGAGAAGCAAGACACCAGCTCTGCAGGCTTGCCTGCCAGAGCTTACGCAAACGGTATGTGTCTACCTATAGAGGCGAATTCTGAGATTGTGTGTGTGCTAAATTGTTGAGCATTGCACCTGCGATAGGCTGGAACGAGATGGAATTGAATCATGCTACTAAACAACCTCGGCATCACCCGAATCATGCGCGATGAAAAAAAAATAGCCATGCTAGGTTGTAGGGCTGCCCCACTTTTGGTGGCGTTGCTCATTGGGCGGAAGGATGATTGACTCGCTTCATTCCCGGAAAACTTTGAAAGGACAATGAAACTTATCGAGAGTAGAGTGTGGTCACTGGCTTGCCAATTGCAGCTTAGCTGCTTAGGTAATAAGATGAGAGCCTCGGTTTTACTTGAAACCTCACCAAAAAAAAAGCACTTATACTAATGGCTACGGTCGTCGCTGTTGGGCTTGCAGTACCGGCATTTACTCAGCATGCCATCTCGGTCTCACTTCCAACCTGGAGCGATAATATCGCTTACGAAGAGGGAGAAAAACGAATCGTAGATTCGATGGTTTCGGGATATCCACGATTTTTCGTGCATCTAAGCATCCAAAAGGTATGCTTTGTACACAAATGAATATACTTGACCAAGTCTGATTCCATCAGCTCGCAAGTATCTGCGAAGAAAGATTCGGTGTGAACGGGGAGAAGTGTTTACTCTATCCTTCAAGAAAGATTGCAGACCAGTGCCGAGCATTCATACTTGACCGGGCTGCTCATACACGGACTTCGGCACACGTCAGGCTCGTGCAATACACTATTTATCCCGAAAATTCTGCTGCCCAGGCTCACAGATGTGCCGAGTTGCACCTGACGCTTTTTCCTGCTGA
>JBBPKM010000468.1:0-14512 GCA_038089255.1 Austroboletus rostrupii
CAACTTTCAGGTCAGGAGGAATATTGTTGTCTCGGTGGAGATCATGGTCTGGCGAAAAACATATATTGAAAAGGACCTGAAATTCACCAGTTCTGCTGACATCTCCAACATCCCCAATTTGGAGTCCGCCATCAGCATAAGATGAAGGGAGGCTATGCTTTGGTCTCGGAGATCGCAAGGGGAACCCGTAAGGTTGTTGAAGATTTTTTGCGTATTGATCCTGCAAAGAATCGGTCATCGGACGGGCAGCGGTACTAAGGTGGGTTCGGCTCTTCGAGAACTTTGTACAAGCGCTCATCGCTTACAGTGATGGCCATGAGGCAACCACAAGGCAATTGGTTCTCAGGGCGCCAATCTAGGTCAACGCCTGTCCACCATCGTCGCTCTCCGAGTCTTCGAACATGGGTGGAGAAGAAAGACCGACAGTAGAAGAGCGAGCTCAAGTCAATCAGCGTGCCTTGATTGACAAGGTCCTTGCACGCTATTCGGAAGAGTTCACGTGTATGTTTTCCCGTGCATTCCACAGCAATTCTCGCATTCACCTCCACAGTATTCCGGGAGCTCCTGCAAAATGCTGACGATGCTGGGCCCTTCGACGCGAAAACCCAAGGCCTGAATGCCGAAATTCGCTTCAAGACCGCACCACTAGAGCAATGTCCACTGCACGAAGGAGACTATCACCCTGGGATAGCGTCTGATACCAAAACTACAAAGGTATGAGTGCTTCTTGTTCTTTTTTCTGTACTGACGACTCTATTCAGAAGATCGTACAGTGGACAATCCGAAACGACGGTAAACCGTTTGACGATGGAGACTGGAGGCGACTACCAATGATTGGTGTGTTGATACTCTCTTCTCCGTATCCAAGTCATTAATTCTATCTCTTTAGCCGAAGGCAATCCCAATTCCGAGAAAGTTGGCGCGTTTGGAGTCGGTGGGTGACATTGTGCAGCATTCTGTGTTTAGAATAAGCCTGATTATGTCTGATAGGTTTCTACAGCGTATTTTCTGTGACAGACAGCCCGTCTATCTCTTCTGGAGGTAAGGCAAGTCGCAAGCTACGTTTTCACTGGAAGGAGAACGACAACCAGGTGCGCGGAGGTTATTGGGCACCGAAGTCAAGCCCTTATTGAGACCCTAGCTATATACTCTCCGTTCCGACTTCCGACAGGACGATCATCCTTGGACGACATTCGAGCTGCCATTACGGGAACCGCGTCCGATGTTGTCTTTATTAGACCTCATGCGATTCCTGACATCGTCGATCACTTTCATGGTCAATCTGACGGCTATCAGCGTTTTCGTTGATGAGGATCGTGTCGGGTATATCCAAAAATCTCGCTTGTCGAACCCTCGAACGATCAATATACCTGAGGAGATGAAACGATGGAGCGACAAAGAAGTGATGCATGTTGAGGAGGTTGAATCTCGTCGTGAGTGGACAGATGTTGTGCAATTTTCATGCCAACCTTTATATCCATCTAGGCATCAGGATCGAAGCAGAAATGAAAAATGCTAAGTCTCAGGTAGATCTGACCATTTTCACTGCAAAAGTCGGGGTAAGGGCCAAGGACAAACTGTCAGACGGAATACGGCGATCTACGAAGAAGAAGCCACCATCTCGCGTAGAATACAGTCTGATCTATGTAAATTTTGGATCATTCGTGCTTGTCCATGTTCACTAATCATTCATTCTAAGACTGGGAAAGATGAATATGATCGTAACTCCGCAGGACGGCAAAACAAGCATCCTGAAGGGGAAGATATTTTTCAAGGCTTGCATGCAGATTTTGAGCGGTGCGAAATTATTTCCGTCACTATCAATAATGAAGTATATATAAGTTGAATTAGGAATAAGCACACACGCATCTTTATTGTGCGTCTCCAATGTATGAAGTGGCCTGCATGATGGACTGATGACATGAATAGGGGCATGCCACAGGACAAACAACGGGTATCGGAGGTCACATGTCTTCCCGTTTCATCCCTACTGTGGAACGTGAATCGATTGATTTTGTGTAAGCCAACACTTTTTCTCATGATGGTGATCACTCATGCAATGACCTAGTGATGAATGTGTTTCTAGTAAGTTCCCGTTAGAATAACATAGTGCCAGCTCACTAGTATATTAGCTTGGAACGAGGAACTACTATACGTCGGAGGCTTTTTATGCCGTGTTGTCTATGAAGAAGAGATCTCGGGTATCGAAGGCCTGTGGGAAGAGGCTCTCAAAAGTACAGGGTCCGAACAATCGCAATCTCGCGATGATTTGAACCGGGGCTTCCTTCATGTTCTCAAATTCTTCGCCTTTCATGACTCCACGCCATCATCGAAGGTCGCTCAAGTTCTGCACCAAACATTCTACAGTTGCTTTCATCCTCTGCGGATTCTGTCTTCCGTCGGTGTCAGGGAAGCCGCAATTGTCAAAACGTTCGATATTCGAGTTGCTGAGTTTCTTGACTCTATTCCCATGCTTTCAAGTCTCGTCGCTCAGGAAGCGACACGGAACATCAAGAGGTTGCCAGATTCATACAAGATACTGCCTGTAATCGTGGAGGATGTACTACAAGCCTTATATGGGCACCCCCTCAGCATAGAAAAGCTGTGTCTATGCCTCCGTTGGTGGTTAGATATGAAGCGAAGTGGCCCAAGCTTGTCCGCCACCGACTTTTTGGAGGTGGTCAGCTTCACAGCACCAGGTGGAATCGTGCGTCCACTATCTGAAATCAGGCACTTCCTTGATAACATTGGTCTTGGAGTCCATATTCCACGTGATGGCCCTCTTCCTACGTCTCTTGTCCCTGTAAGCGTCAGCGAGCGTTTTAACCGCACAGACCTTGCAAAGTTTGAATGGAGAGAGCTTACTATTATGGAGTGGTTCCGTCACATCTCGCTGAGGGAAGTAAGGCTGAATTATCCAAAATACGACTTCACCAACTCACTTGAATGGGCCGGACGCGTCCTGTATACACTTTCGCGTGGTTGGCTGTCCCTTCCGGAGAAGGAACGTCTCTCGGTAAAGGCAGCCCTCGAAGAGGCTCCATCTATTCCCACTCGTCAAGCCACTACTGGGTCTTTCGCCCTTCGATTCCCAAAGGATACGCATCTTCCCGTTAAGGATGCTACCGTGCACCGCGAATGTGATCTGTCTCTGGTCGCGATCGAACTTGACAGAGAGATAACAGCATTGCTTTCATTTATTGGAGTGCGACAAAACATATCCGAGGACCAGGCATACAAGTAAGCGGATGATTATATTTGTTTATCTACCAAGTAACTTTGTCTTCAGGATGCTGGAAAAGAATGTATGGAGCATGTCTGAATTTATCGACTACTATTTGGTGCCAGCAAGTCGTTCATCGGATGCGCAAGAATTTTCGAACCTGACATCCAAGCTGTTTCCTGATGAAGCCAGTGGGGAGTTTTCCCATCTACTCAAGGAGCTTTACCCTCCAGTGGACACCTTTCGTCAACTCGAACTTCCTGTGATCAAGTGGGATAAGAACCGAAGATGGTTGGAAGATTCGGAAGAAGGTATGTACGGACGAGCGATCCGTCGCCCCGCATTCATTTCTCAGTTGGTGTAGCCAAGATTTTGTATCGCCTGGGTCTGAAAAGCCACCCACCTCTGGAGAAATTGATAGATCTTTGTACTTCGCTGACTACATCGATTCGTGAAGCGGCGTTCACCTATTTATGCAGCAACATTCAATCTAAGTACTCCAACTATCGTGAAAAGGATTTCAGCATGGTCCCATTTGTTCCCGCAGAAAATAAGGAAGGCACTTACCTGAAAAATCCTAGCGAAGTAAGATGGTCGCATTTTTGCTACAGAGTGTTACTGATGCAGTCATTGCTGAAGGTGTTTTTGGGTGATCAGTGGAAAGCATTCGGCTTTTTCGTCGTACGGGATGCCTATCAGAATATGAATGTAAACGCACTAGGTGTCAGGAAAGACCCATCCCCATTAGAAATCATTCCCGTACTAGAGAAAACCCCTCCTCGGGATGAAGAAGAAGCCTGTGAATGGTTCAAATGTCTGTCTGACTATCAAGGTAGGTATTTAACTACTTTCATCTCACCGTCTTTAAATTCTAACGCGAGGCTAGCCTTCGAGAAATTTGACTTCGAAAAATTGTCAAGGCTGAAGATTGTGCCCAAAAAAATCTACAATTCCCAGGAGTGGTTCGCCCCTGTGGATTGTTACCTTGGTCAGCCTATGAATGAATTTTACTCCAAGCTGTTTTTGTTCGTGGACTTTGGTTCCAAGGCGAAGCCTTTCCTGAGCACTTGTGGTTCAAAGGAAGAGCCTTCTCCGAAGGATGTCGCGGAGCGCTTAATCGACGATCCCAAGAAGTTTCACGAACTTGCCGGAACACATGAAAGGTATGTTCAGCGAATTATAAACATGCGCATCCCGAGTCCCTAATGACGTGGAACAACATAGCTTCTTGGACAAGTTGCGAGATCTAGCAAACAAGAAATCTCACATTCCCAACAAAACTCTGTATGAAATGAGCCATCAGCGGACTTTGCTAGGTAAACGTCTAAGAAGAACCAATGACAAAGGTGAACGGGAGCCAGTCTTTGAATTACGTGTACCCAAGGAGATTGTCATCATCGATGATCCAAGGGACTACGAGCTATTCTGCGACGTTGTGTATGTTGCACCACCAGATGAGTCGCTTGAACGTACGCTTAGATTGGCTTATTAAATTCTCGGTAAACTCACGAGGTGTAATAGGCTTCTACAATTTTCTTGGGTGCAGACGATTGAGTACTGTCATCCAAGAACAGTACGAGGACTCTCCTGCTACCCGCGATGACCAAAGATGCTCTAAAATCCAAGAATTGGTTCTTCTGAGGCTTCCTTTGTTCCTGAGGAGGTGTTCACATTCCCAGTACAATCAAGCACATATGCCTGCGGCTGGAAACTTCCGTGTTTTCGCCTGCCAGAGGATACGTGTCCACAAAACTCTCATGATCGGCAATGATAAGCAGTCGCGGAAACAAGATCTGTGGGCCGTCGCGAGGTGTAACGAAGAAAAAATCATTGAATTATGGATCTCAAATCACGTACGCAGTGACATGTACGAGTGAGTGTGGTAACCGGTTTTACATGATAGTCTCTGGCCTAATTGCACTATGCAAAGTCTTGCTGCATCTCTGTGCCGCGTTTTGTTCGGAACGGTGAGGTTCCCTGACATTGCCCTTCTTGCAGCCATGCTCTCAGACTTGAAACTTTTGAAACGAGCAGGCTTCGACGGTCGGTTCCATAGCCCCTTGACGGAGCCGGCTAATTTTATTATATGTTCTTACAGTCGAAGAGTTTGACGAGAAGCCATCTGACCCACCCGTTGACACTACACCTGGTAGCGCGGTCGTAATACATGACAGTCACTCTTCGGCTAGTCCCCCCCCCAATCAAGAACACTATCAAATAATATCAATAGTTGAGCGCATTGGAAAGGCTGGCTCGCGCGCATACCACATGGTCAAGGGCAAGGTTATGTCAAACCAGTGTTCATCGATGACACCTGAACGTAGAAAGTGAGTATTGGTCATTTAGAAAGTTTTACTACTTATCTACTTCCAGTATTTCACGCCAACATCTCTCTCGGAATTGCATCCGTGAGTCATTAAGCACTTCCGGTAACGCTTCTGACATATGAACAGAAAATATCGTGAAAAAAGCAGTGGATGGGTGCAATTCGGAACGCCAGGAGTTACTAAGTGATGAAGAAATGATTAAATTCCTCACGCACTACTCCTGCTACGATTTTGTACAAATCGACAATCTACGACTTCTTGGTAAGTTAAACGTTTTTCGACAATGTCATCTTTCTTACAGCATAATCCAGGCGTTACACCTGAAGGTGTTGCAATTCATGTGACAGGAGGTGACTCCTTCGCTCCTCGAGTATGCCAAACGAATGTTGAAGCTATGTCCTTGCCTAGACGACTTGAACGTTTGTGCTTTCATCGCGGGAAAGCAGGACCTATTATATCGTTTCATAAGTGTTGTCATGCCTGCTGCAGCTTCCCACAAACTCGCGATGACATCGTTGCATATTTTCTACGAAGTTTCCGGTCCCATCGCATTCAACTCGGATGGAAACATCTACCTCAACCTACGATACTTTGAGGATTGGCGTGAGTATCACAAGTTGCGTCTTCACGTTGATCGGGCTGATAAAACATCTACTTGTAGACGATAAGGATGTGCAAAATAACGACACTCGGCGTGCGACACTATCGTGGTGTGTTTTACTCCACTCACCCACGATCCGAATGACTAGACCCTTGACTCTAGGTTCTTCGTGCTCGCACATGAGGTTGCGCATAGCTTGATCCCTTCCCATGATTCTGCGCACGCATTCTGGTTTTCCGCGTTTTGCGAAAACCATATCGATAGCCTTCTTGACCAGCTGAAACCTAAAGTCTTAGAGGAACGAGTGGAAATGAAGCCCACTGTTCCGAGTATGCAATTGAATGTTTGATATTTGAGCCCTGCTGTAGTGGTGCGGCTAGTATGTACTGTTGGAATCCAAGCGTTTTATCTTGGGAACATGATGCATTTCTGTGCCAATGTTGTGTATCTAACGATGCGTCCCGAATGCGAAGGAAACTTATAATTAAACAGACTCTTTCGATGCAATGTCGTGTACATGCATGAAACGGACAAGTTACAACGCCCAAACTTTCATTCAAATTTCAACATGCATTGTCGTGTTTCAACGAAACAAGTAAACAGGGGAGAGCGATAGTGAAAGCAGACGAGGGAGATGACGAAGAAATGAAGGCCATGCGTTCCAACGTTCAGTCTCTACGTCTGCAAAGGCAGGAAGAGAGCAATATCCCCATTACACCTCCAGCTACGAGGGGCAGTTTGGTAGCGAGCCCAGCCCACTTGGGTAGTATGCCCATCCCAGCCGCCTGGAGCATCGAAAACCAGCTTTTGGGGGCTACTTTGGCCCCCCAAAAAAGCTTCTGCAGGAAAGCTGCAGACATGCCTGCAGCACGCATCCAAGCTTAGCTTGAGCACGCGTTATTCGCAACCCATAATATATGACGCACCCCTAACAGGGCCCGAAGGCCCGAAGCCGAACAAACTCAGGAAAGGTCGAAGGATCCATGATTCCGGAATAAACAGAGCCACGACACTAAAAGCAAGTAAAGGGAACAAGGTGGGATATTGCTCATTGATATCGCCTGGACGAAAACATTGCCAGGCAGGAAAAATCTCAGGCATATTCAACATACCAATTGTAGCTATGAGCGCTCTCACATGCGGTCCCAAAACATTGAAGTACGATGTGACAACATCCTCGCCAATCCCATAACGATGAGCGAGGCCTATCAGCGCCACATCCGTGTCATTCAAAACCTTGTCCACTAGTCTTGTCCTCTCCACGTATCCAGGTGCCTTGTCGGGGGAAGGAATGCCCTCCAGGTCGTGCGCGATATTCATGAAAATGCGCTCGAGCTCTTCCGTGAACATGTCCAAGGTGGAATTTTGAGCGTGTAGAGTATCGTTTATGCGGTTGCGGAACATGGTGGTGGCGGTGACGATGTGATTCATGGAAGACGAAATGTCAGCGAATTTGGTGGACTTGAAAAATGCAGCTGCGCTCTCGAGCAGGCGAGGGACATAATCTTGTAAAACCCCTTCGTATCCTTTGACTGCGGCCCAAAAGTCAGGTGGGGGTGACCTGGGAATAGCATGGATGGCGCTGGCCATGTGGAGAGATGATGGGAGGTATGCATCTTTCGTTGAGGCGAGAATAAGGAAGGCCGTGACCGTATCTAGAGATATACTTACCTTTTATGCCATTGAAAACGTAAGTCGAGCTCAATAATGCTACGCGATCGTCAGTGCAGACTCTTGTTGTAAGCACTCGGGTGAGCTCTGCTAGTGGTTGGGACTTACATGTGCCTGAGTTCGACATCTCCAAATCTGGTGAAAAGGCCACATAATGAATGCTCGACGGATTTGAAAATAAGACGAGGAACTCGCCATCAACCTTGTTTACATCTTTTCCCTTGTCGCCGTTGTGGAATGCCACAGCAGCGGTGGGGACAGCTAGGCAAACAAAGTGAGCGAAACCTCTTAGGGATAGTCGCATGATAGGAGAGAGAATTCGAACATCATCATGGTCTTTGTGTTTGCAAATAAATACAAAGTACACACTACCTTCCAGTTTTGAGTTGCAAAGATCAGCGATCGTGTCATGTGTATGGTCGTGTTCCGGTAAACTGCCTGACAACGAGGAAATAATACCATCAAGTAATACGGCCTGCGCGAGGACCGAATGTAGGGTTTGTGTGCGAGAGGGAACTGCGGGATGTCGAACGCACCTAGCCGTGTCGTGGGGGTTACTAGGCAAGTACGGAGGCGGAGCGGGAACGCCAGATATGCCAACACCACAAAAACTGCAAATCTATAATAACACTGAGTGGAGTTGCATTCCCAGGATAAATAGCACTACCTTGATAATTTGATATTGTAACAAGGCCGGAGGGCAAGTTGGCCACTGCCACTTGTCCACATCAGATAACTATATTTTAATCTCCGTTCCTTATCTCAGTTCGATGCATCCATTGCCACAGTCGGACATTGGCTACCACTATCGTCCATGGCATCTGCTCATCACAGTGACGATGGCTTCAAGCTGCCATTGAGGTGTGAGTACGTTCATGGTAGTGCATTTACCATTCATGCACCTACCTGAAGCTCTGCGAAGCCCCAAAAGAATGCATGCATGCACAGGGATTGGTCACAAGCATATTTGGCATAAAATATATGCACCATACAAACTGATACTAGAATGTGTACAACACCCTTGCATACCCATGCTGTACACGAGTCTCATCTAGGGTCTACCAGAGGATCGTGGTAGACTGGTTGGGCATACCGGCTGTTCATTGCATGGAACATGCTCAGCACAGGAAGAGCATACATGTTTTACCCATCTTCATAGATCTAATCTTTGGGTAGTACATCTTCTTGAACATATTCACTGGTATGATTGTGCAGAGTTTTTCATACATGTTCCAGTCAGGGGTGGCATCTTGAAGTTGATCATGCATCAAGAGATATGTTCATTCAAGAAAGCTTGGACCAAGCTCTCTGATCCAAACACTGGTCTGTTGGAATACCCAAGCCATGTCCCATTTCTTTTGCTTGAAATCGTACCATGGCCATGGCCATCTGTCGCTCATTATTTTGTCTAAAGAAACTCAATGGAGTCTTCTAGGTACACATGTATCTGCCCAACACTCGACATTGTCTATCCTTGAAGCTTGCCAAAACTTGCCACACAAGGACAACCGCATAGCTTGATTCCTTCCCATGATTCTGCGCACGCATTCTGATTTTCTGCGTTCTACGAAAACCATATCAATAGTCTTCTTCACCAACTGAAGTGCTGAAGTCTTAGAGGAACGTGCACTAATGAGTGTAAGTGAAACTTGCTGTCCCGAGTATGCAAGTGAACGTTTGATATTCAAGTCCTGCTGTAGTAGTGTGGTTAGTATGTACTGTTGGGATTCGAGCATTCTATCTAGGAAGCATGAAGCATTTCTGTGTCAACATTGTGCACTTAACGTTGCGCCCCGAATGCGAAGGAAACATAAACTAACCCTTTCGATGTAACGTCATGTACATACATGAACTGGACAAGTTACAACGCCCAAGCGTTCATTCAAATCTCAGCGTGCCCTGCGGTATTTCAACGTGATAGCGAAAGATGACGAGGAAGATGACGAAGGAATGAGAGGCATGCGTTCTAACGTTCACTTTGTACGTCTACCAAAGCAGGGAGAAAACAGTATCGCCAATATACCGCCAACCAACAGGGGCAGTTTGGTAGCGAGCCCAGCCCACTTGGGTAGTACGCCCATCCCAGCCGCCTGGAGCATCGAAAACCAACTTCCGGGGGCTACTTTGGCCCCCCAAAAAAACCTCTGCAGGAAAGCTGCAGCGGTGCCTGCAGAACATATTGAAGCTTAGCTTGAGGGGCGCGATGTCCGGAGCGCAAAAAAAAAGACGCACCTCTAACAGGGCCCGAAGGCCCGAAGCCGAACAAGCTCAGGAAAGGCCGAAGGATCCATGACGCCGGAAGGAGCAGAGCCACGATGCTAAAAGCAAGTATAGGGAACAATTGGGGATACTGCTCATTGATATCGCCTGGACGAAAGTACTGTCAAGCAGGAAAAACCTCAGACATTCAACATACCAATTGCAACTATGAGTACCTTCACATGCGGTCTCAAAACAGCGAGGTAGGACGTGACAGCCTCCTCGTCGATCCCATAACGATGAGTGAGGTCTGTCAGCGCTACAGCTGTGTCATCCAAAACCTTGTCCACTACTCTTATCCTTTCTGCGTGTCCAGGTGCTTTGTCGGGGGGAGGAATATCCTCCAGGTTGTGTGCGATGTTCATGAAAACGCGTTCAAGCTCTTCCGTGAGCATGTCCAGAGTGAAATTTTGAGCATGCAGAGTGCCGTTTATGCGGTCGCGGAACATGGTAGAGGCGGTGACTATGTGATCCATGGAAGACGAAATATCAGCGAATTTGGTGGACTTGAAAAATGCAGCTGCACTCTCGAGCAGGCGAGGGACATAATCTTGTAGAATCTCCTCGTATCCTTTGACCGTGTCCCAAAAGTCAGGTGGGGGCTCCCTGGGTGCTACGAAAGCATGGATGGCGCTGGTCATGCGGAGAGACGACGGGAGGTATGCATCTTTCGTTGAGGTGAGAGTTAGGAGAGATGTAATTGTGTTTAGAGATGCATTTACCTTTTATGCTATTGAAAATGTAAGCCGGGCTCAAGAATGCTGACGATTGTCAGTCCACGACTCTCGTTCTGGGCACTCGAGTGAGCTCTGCCAGTGGTTGGTACTTACATGTGCCTGAGCTCGACATCTCTAGGTCTGGCAAAAAGGTCGCATGATGAATGCTCGATCATCTGAAAGCAAGACAAAAAATTCACCATTAACTTTGCTTACATCTTTTCCCTTGTCACCGCTGTCGAGTGCAACAGCCGCAATGGGCACGGCTATGCAAACAAAGTGAGCGAAACCTCTTAGGAATAGTCGCATGATATCGGATTAAGAGAGAGAGTTATGCGAGAGAATTCGAACACCATCGTGGTCCTCGTGTTTGCAAACAAATACAAAGTACACACTACCTTCCAGTTTTGAGTTGCAAAGATCAGCGATCGTGTCACGTGTATGGTCGTGCCATTCCGGTAATAAACTGCTTGACGAGGAAGTGATGCCATCAAGTAACACGGCCTGCGCAAGGACCGAATGTAGGTCGGGTCTATGTGCGAGAGGGAACTGCGGGATGTCGAACGCACCTAGTGGGAGTAAGATACTGGGCCAGCACGGAGGCGGAGCGGGAAGACTTCCGAGACGCCAGATTGTATTGTACAGCCTGGTGTTGGCACATGTGGCACCAGGCTGCTCCTTCTCATATGGTGGAACCATCCGCGCCATCGACGAAGAAGAGGGGTTTGACGCCTTCCAATTTTACGATGCGAGGCAGCGACACCCGCGCCTTCGGTTAGAACACTTCATTTCCACAAACACATCGGGCCCTCCAGCCTAGCGCGATGAGCACTTAACGCGCTAGGGTGAAAGACCCGATGCAGGCTCAGGTTCAACCTTGTCAACATTCGACTACTAATGATACAAGTACCAAGGGTATAGTACATATACAAAACTCGTTTGATCAATCGTCCAAGATATCAATAACCGACTCGAGTGCAACCTTTGGCTTGAGTAAGACTTTTGTCTCCCACTGGTTCTCCCCAGTCGTCGCAATCCGAGTCTTCTTTCTCAGACCCAGATCCGTTGCACACAACACCTTGGACGTGTTTACCTTACCCTTGGCAGACCCCCCATCGTCATATGAGTCCTCCATAATCGTCGCATCAAAAGCCGTCCCGGGCGGAACAGCTAGCACCTCAAAATCACCAGATGTAACCTCCTCCCCGACGATCTTGTTCACCCGCATGGCCAAAGAGACCAAGAAGGATATTTTCTCTGAGAACTTGGAAGTGATGGCGGCGACGATGTCCGCCTTTGGTGCATTACACCCGGTTGTCAGGAGGATATCGCTGAGTCCAGAGATCATCTTGGTCGAAATTTGAAACGCAAGTTGTGACTCGTCGAATGGCGTAGATGGGACGTGCCCACGTGTGAGGGCGCGCCAACGGCCGGCGATCGCTTGTGCTTCTGATCGATGTATGAGCTTCGTCGAGTCGTGTACGACGCTGACCAATAGTCACTCACCACTATCTCGCACGCTCTGGTAGATTACTTCAATAAACTGGTTGTGGTCTTCGTCTCCACAAATGATCCAAGCGCAAGCGATCCAACGCAGACGGTAAGTCATATAGGCTTGGGATGCGATCTGGATCAGGATGGGATCGTCTCTGTGTTTTTTAGTCCCAAGGAAATGGACAATGGCTGCTCCGATGGCGGGGGTCACTCTTTTGCAAGCGGCCAACTGCTCGTCCGTCTTGGATACCTGTGGTGTTGTATTATGGAAGAACAGCTCGACCATGGACTCGGCTAGGTAGGCCGCACTCTGCAACATCTCTGCATTCAACCTCTGAAGGGTATTCGTGACCTCGACGCCAGAGAAGGCATCAGCTGTTGTAAGGAAGCTCTGCGCGCCCTTAAGCTCCGAAGTACGATCCTGCAAGAGCGCTGTGACCTGAATGAATTCTCTTTTCAACGTCGATGACTCTTCCCGCGCATTTTGAAGGGCCTTGTATTGAGCATCTAGTTGATGCTTTAGTTCGGAAACTCTCCTGGAGGATTCCTGTGCATCAAGGAGTGCGCGGTGAAGCGTAGCTGCCTCGCGGCGACTGTCCTCCAATTTAGAACCTGTGACCTCGAGTGATATTTTCGTTTTCCGCAGTTCTGAATGCGCCTGTAAACGATCCTGATTGACTTCCTCGACCGCTTTCTTGGCTAGCTCGCTCTCTTTCGCATACATTACCTTGAGCCGCCCGATTTCCCCGTTAAAATTGGCCGTGATAGATTCCTTTTCTCTCCACACGCGGTCACGTTCGGTGGTCAGGGATTCGACCTGACTCATGTGTTTCTGCAAGGCCGTTTTGAGCGTCTCCAGCTCTTCGGCGGGCGCCCGGCGTGCAGCATTCAGCGCGCTCTCGAGTCGCTCCGTCTCGGACTGGTGTTGCACACGCTCTTGCTTCATCTCCTCCTGCATGGCCTCGAGCTGCTGCGCGCGACGCTCCAGGGTAGTTTTGAGCCTTTCACTCTCTGCCTTGTCCCTTTCACGGTCTGAACGGGTGGCGCGGAGATCCATTGCTCGGCGTTCCCACCGGTCGCGCTCGCCTTCGGCCTTTTGTTGAGCAGCGAGCGCCGCGTCGATCTGCCGGCGCATCTGTTCCCGCTCCTCGTGCCACTTTGGAGACGGGCGGGCGGGAGGGGACGACGAAGACGGGTGTATAGCCCCACCACGTGTACTACAGTCTGCATCGGCATGGCCAATGCTAAGACACTCAAATGTGGCCGTGTCGGTGTCCGCATCAGAGGAAGGCGTGCCACTTCGAATGTGTTCCCACTGCGCTTCGTTGGGCGACGTGGAGGACTTGGTTTCGATTGGGGGGTAGGACGAGGGAGAGGAAGAAAATGAGGGAGAGGCATAGTCGGTGGGCGACGTTGCGGTCGTCAGTTTGGACGGGAGCGGGGCAGCCTTGAGCGTGCTGGAGCGCTTGGGTGTGGAGGCATTGTTGGTGGTGCTCCGGAAGCTGAACATGGATATCATGAAGAGAGGGTGGATGGCGAGGATGAGGTTCAAGTTGAAGGCGTGTGTGTGGCCTCGTACATACCGCTGGCCTCGAGGCAAGCGAACAAACAGGAGCCTCATCTTTATTGGATCCGCTTATCTACATATCATAGAACTACTTCGCTGTAGCAAGTACTCCTAGGGCAAGAGGCCCTTGATCAGCTGTGTTTCTAAAAGCCGGACAGGACACCAACGGCGCAGATGTACCCCAAATGATTCCATAATTACTCCAGCATATGCAGCATCTGTCTTAGTCTACGTACACCTACCCTACAATCGTCCAGACGGCCCGGCCGACCTCCCCTACATCCCATAAAATCTGTCGTTCACCCTCTCTTCATTCGTATCTTAGAATGAAAATTTTGCCCTCCTTGACCGACAATATTACCGCCCCCTGGCTCTGATCGATGTTGATCGTCTCGACGCCATCTAAATCGAGTTCGCTAGGGATTTCGAGCGTCTGAACAACTGCTTCTTCGCGTCCCCAGCACCCGTCCCTTTTATCCTTCTCCTTCTCCTTACCTTTACCCTTACCCTTTCCCCTCTCTTCTCGACGCCGATCAACAGCAGTGTACACGGGTGGAAACGTGACGAAGCGCAAACACTTGGGCACGCGGGGTCGTCGTGGTTCGTAGATCGTCCCGTCGCCCTCGTGTGGGTTCGCTGACTCTGCTGAACGTC
>JBBPKM010000469.1:0-14485 GCA_038089255.1 Austroboletus rostrupii
GTCCTTGGTCCAGCGTACTTCCCATGTTCAGGGTGGCCCGTCCCAAGGTGTGAGCAATGGGAGGCAAGCACCCAAAAGAAGATACGATACAGCACTCCGGCCGAGGAATTAGGCGCTGAGATGGTCTCTTCCAAAGGTAGAGGTTCCCTCGATCATCGGAGATATCTGAAACTGATCCCATCGATGGGAGACGAGCTGGCCGGCAAACCATAGGCCCGCAGCGATGATCTGAATGAATTGCACCGATGGCGGGTGGGTCTACCGGATCGAGATGGAACAAGGAGCGGCTCTGCCAGATAGCCACCTTGATATGAGACGAGGTGGTTGTTTGGCAACAGCCTTGGGAACAAACAAACACCTACTGCATTAGGGTGCCCTCCGTGTTCTCGTTACTGGATGAGCAAGACTTCACCTGTGTAGTGTGCATGCATTCACAGAGGGTGTGACTGTCTGATTATCGCTCGCACCAGTTGCCGTCGGCCCTCATTCTGCCATGCTTGTGCCTTTGACGCTTCCAGCTTGCCTCCATCCGACGACACGGCAGGGCCCTCACACCAGCGCGACAGAACAAAGCTTCGTCGACGAACCATGTTCGCGGATAGTTGCCTGGGGGGCATCTCCATCCTCGGGGTCGCTGGGGGTTGCGGTCGGAGCCAAGTTCGGTTCGGTGTATCTGTTTGGAGCCCCTTTACCCGGTGAGCCCTCCTTGAACGCCAGCCCTTCGTCTCTCTCTCGCACACGCTCGGGCGCGCCGTCTGGTCCCCGGGCGTCCTCTCCGCCTTCCTCTCCCAGGTCGCAGCCGCATTCCCGCCGGACCTCCAACTATCTGCAGTCGCCCTCGTCCCTGTCCCTGAATCAGGCCCTCATCAACCCATCTGCCCGCTCTCGTGTCGTTTCCGCGGTGTCTCGCGAACAAGCCCAGGCGTCGAGGAACGCCGTTGATTTCGAGGACGAGTCGGAGCGACTCAAGGATCTGCTAAAGAGCAGTGCCAGCAACCGGCCAGCAGCGCGCGAACGGAGCATCGTGGATGCGCTACTGCCCAGCTTCGAAAAAGGAATCGTCGTCGTCGAACGAACGTTACCGCTTCCGCCTTCTCCGTTTCTCCCTTACTCTACACTCTCCCCGGTCAGTCCCGGATCGAGCAAGGGTCGTGAAGACCCCAAATCGCTACTGTCTGCAACAAGCTCGCCGGTGTTTACTCCCAAGTCTCTGTCTGCTCCTCCTTCGCCCTGTCTCCCTGCAAGCGACAAGATCGAGGATGATTCGCTTGCGTTGGTTGCTCACATCCTGCCGCCTCGCTTCGGTGCTGTTCACGGAGTTTCAGATCTCATTATTTCAGACGGGACAGATTTATTGTTGTCCTTGCAGGAATCTGGGTGCGCAAAACGAATTCGTGCGGTCATGGAACAGAGATGGCTCATGTATGCCGTAGTGACTTGTCCGTGCTTGACATGCATGACGGCATATGTCTCGCAACTGCCAGGTGTCAAGACACTTTCCCGTCACAAAACGGCACATTGTGTTGGAGTCGGTTGAGGACGGTCCAGATCGAAGAAGTAAGCATTCCGCGATCGTCCGGCGTTCCTCATTTGACTTTTTTTTCTTTTTCTTTTTCAGAAAGCCAATCTTGTCTTGGCTTGTGCCACATTTAAACCTCGTTATTCGGAGATCTTTGGTCTTCCTGATTCATCCGACGACGTCGCGGGCAAAATTGCATGCTACTCGTTCTTCGAACTCCGCGTCGGGGACGCCTACCACATCCATTCTACACGGCTTGAGCTGCTCGGGGGCTGGCAGGCTGATAGTCTTGCAGAAGCCGCCGATATCGTACGCAATGAAGTGGATGGTACGTCTTCTTATCGCTGATCGTGCCTTTTTCATACTCTTTACAGGTTCATTGTCCATTATCTACATCAACAGCGACTATCATGTAATCTCTCGGCCTCTTTCCGTCATCCCTCGGTTTGACGCTCAAGCTCATATACGCTCCACAGCGTCTTCCTCTGCAAACTCGGTTGACGAACCTAGGACCCTGACGATTTCTAACCCATTCAAACTTGGCAGCGGTAAAAGCTCTGGGAATGTGTCACCCAAAGATACAGATGGAGCGACCCCAGAGCAGCTAGGCCCTTCCAACACAGAATCCTCGCGCCTTTGGTTTGGCCAAGAGCAAGATGTTGGAAAACCCGCGTTGTCATCATCCATGACCTGCAGTCTGAGAGGGTTTCGTAGTCGATATGTCGTCGCGAGAGATAGTGTGCTGGGGCTTGCTTGGACAGATACTGACGTTTTGGTGCGATTGAACTTTTTAGAGGTATGCAACACGATCGTTTCTAATCGACTGCTTTTTCGTGCAGATCATTCAATTCCGGATCGATGGAGACACGGTCGACCATTCCTTCTTGCAAGTACAACCAGAAGCAATCGGAAAAATCTTGGAGGTGCAATTTATCGATAACGAGGCTTTCGTTGTCTTGGGCGTTAGTTTCTCACCTCGTCGCCATTGTGTGCAGTACTCAGGCATTATGACAGAGCGTTGCGCGGTGGTACAAGTTAGCCCCTGTCCCTGCAGATGCCAATAGAGACAAAAGCGACTCAGAGACGACCAGGTTGCAGTAGGCGTCTCTTGTCATTGTCTTGTATCCAAACAAATGCATGTTTAGGTCGATTGCCATTCAGACGCTTCCGCTCGGAACGTCTAGTGCGAGCTCTATCGTCAACACCACGAATAAGGTTGTTTCGCTCCGTCACACCTCCTCGGGCCGCAAGGAGGTGTCCGTGTTCTCACCGCAGGAATCTCAAGATCGAGTTTATCACAGACTCTGGCGTTCACAGCTGGCGACTTCCACATGCCAGGAGGCTGAGGCCACTCTAACTGCAGTACTTCCCCTGGAATTCAATTCGCTCGTGTTCGGTTACAGCAAGTTTCATGTTCCTTCCCCGAAAGTCTCGGTTTCATCCTTGTTCTTCTAGGCGATGGCTACCTCCGGCAAACATCCATTCCGGCGATAGTCACAAACCCTCCTAAATTCCCATCAGGGTCACCTGTCTCGAGTTTCATCCCCTCGAATGAGGTTCATTTATCACTAAATACTTCCGACGTTCCTATTTCTGCGTCTATTTGCTCTCTGCATCTTATTCGCAACGAACAAACAGGAGAACGCTACATCATTGGAGGATCCGACGACGGTGGGATCGCTGTGTGGACATTACAGTACGAAGGAATGCTATTTTTAGGAATGGACAAAAACTGATCCAGTCCCATACAGGGACCTCAAACTGTGTGCGAGTTTCGTGCAATTCATTCTCCCATTGCTGCACGTCGTTCAAGTGAGACAGCAAGAGGATGCAGGTCCGCTACGCGGATGTGCATTGTGCATATCCGTAGATGGCACGATAGCAATCATCGCCGTGGATGGATTTAAACTGTACGTCTAATTTTAGCTTTCGTCTATTTGGATTTGGATGACCTGTCGGCTTAGGCTATTTGTTTTGCCTGGAGCATCCTCGCCCATCTCAGGCATCCATTACGGTGGTGGCGATGAACATGATTTGCTTATGGTCGTCTACGCCGATGGTTCTGCAAGACTTTGGGACATAAAAACTGGTGAATTTAGGCGTGCGATGGATGCTGAGAGGGCCAGAGACGTTCTTTCTTCCTCTGATTGGCTCGAATTGTGAGTCCATTCGACCGTGTGTGATCATTGGATGGAACCGATCCCCATTCTCGTAGGCCAATTGATGGTAGAGATACGCACATATCGTCATTGATATCGACACTTGCCAAACCGTCTGCCACAGTGGACTCGAGTAAGTCCATCGTTTTTGAAATGGTGACCTTACCTCAGCCTTGTCCTAAAGTGTGCACGTTCACAATCGCCCTGGAGCGCTTCATGAAGTTGACTGCTGTGGATGCGAAAGCATCTGGAAGCACCGTGCTCTCGTCCGTGGCCCATGCCTCACCCTTGACACAGCTTCGCTCGTTGCTATCGATCATTCTGACCCCCGGACTGAGTCAAGATATTGACGAAGTGTGTGAAACCAAGTTGGGCATTACGTTCAACACTGGCAATGGGGTCGGACATGACTCGTGAGTTCCCGTTGTGCCCTGTACACGCGACCTGTTTGTATTGACCCCTTGAAAGCAGGCAAACGACGACTTTGTACAACTATGACAGCACCAGAAGTATGTGGTGCATATCAGAGATCGTCTCCGCCACGCGTGCCATCGCTATCATTGCGATTCTCAAGACGATGTCGCTCTATGAGGGCACGTTGCTGTCCAACGAACTAATTCTTCGCTTGCTGATGGTGTTTTCAATAGATATCAGCGACGGCTGTCAGACAGTGATGACATTCTACGCTACCTCGCTTCCTTCGGTCGTGGGACCACACTACAAAGCTCCGGATATCGTTTGCCTGGCTCGTCAGTGGCTAGATACCTCGAGTATGTCCCTTTTTCCGTGCGTGATCGCAATGCACTGACGTTCGGCCGGAGATGAGCTGCGCCACGCAGCCAGGATATTGTTTGATGCGGGTGTAGTCAAGCTTTCTGATGAAGAAAGTACGGTTTTAGTGAACGCTTGGCAGTATTATTGTCAGTGATGCGCCTTACCGTCTTTGTCGCGCTGACTTGATCTGGGACACAAGTACCGTGCCTGCAGCCTTCTACTGATCAGGACTCGAAGCAATCCGGGCTCGCACTGTTTGTCTGTGGCTACATGGCCGTCGAGAAATATAGCTTGCTTTCCACAAGGTTCGTCGTGTATATCCTCCCCTTTGGCGAGCGCATGAACCACCTAGCCACAGTGCGCTCGTCGATATCTCCAAATCGATATCGCTCTATTTGCGCGAAGACACCTCGGGTTCGAATCACCGCGCCCTAGCCACCGACCTCTGTGCGAAAGGATTCCATATCTGGCAGCACTACGTGGACAGCATGGCGCTCGTGCGTGCGCTCTTTGGGCTCGCGACCAACATGCGCAAGGACCAGATTTCGGTCCAAAACGTCAGTCCGCAGGCGCGCCGGTCCGTGCTGCAGATTGCGACTCAGCATACAGGCTTGTTCATGACTGTATTGACGCTGGATATTTTGAATCCTCGGTCGGTGGCTGAGCGGAAGAGCGTGATGCAGTTAGTGGCATTCTTGGTTCGCAAGGTGGGTCACCTAGCGTAGTTTTCTTTTCGGGGAGGGGGGCGAGTTGAGCGACACGTTTGTGACTGACCGGACGGTCCAGCAACCGCTAATACTGTACCCAAATTTACCGCGATTGATGGAAGCGGTGGTCAAGTCTCTTGATCCCAACTCGACGTCGAGTCGGGACGCTGTTCTCGATACTGCGACAGAAATTCTAGGACACGTCGTCAAAACGTGCGTTGTCCTCCTTCAACTACACAGGCTGAGCCCGCAGCTTCCTTGTGTAGCTTCCCGACCGTCGACTTTCACACGCCGACGCAACGTCTTGCCGTCGGTACCGCTGAGGGTGCCTTCATTATGTACGATCTCAAGTCGGCCACGCAACTGTACGTATTAGAAGGACATACACATTGTCCAACCGCGTGCGCGTTCTCGCCTGATGGACGCCGCCTTGTGACTGTTTCGCTCGAAGAAGGGGTGGTGCGAGTGTGGAAAGTGGGTGCGAGTTTGGCGAGCGTCTTGTTGCATCCCGGACGTCCGCCGAGGCAAGGCGAGATGGGATCACGGCCATACAAGACGTTTCCATTCCATCTTGGTGAGGAAGGTAAGCCGGAACATTTGTTCTCGTCTCGGTTAAGATACGAAATGAATTCATTCGTATTTTTGGGGTTACAGCCAACATGACAATCGCGGAAACGCTCGAGTGGGTTCGATTTGAATGGTCTTCAGATCGCAGCGTACGTCTTCGTATACGCGATAGCACGTTGTCTTTTAGTGCATGACCTTGCCTCATGCGTGCTTACTATTACGAGAAAAAATATATTGCTAGGAGGTTAGGGGTGACGGAGAGTGTGGTGATTGCGGCCGAAGTCGGACCGAGTCCGCTCGCTATGCCTTTTCACCTGGTCGTTTCATTTACAACATGGAGGGGGCAGCTTTAGTAAAACGGAGGCGGGGTGAATGACGCATTCCGGAAAGAAGGAGGGGAAAAAGGTTATGGAAGGTGATCTGTACGTATCGGCATTTGCAGGCCGTATTTTTCTCAGAGGGAAAAAGAGATGACTGACTATGAAACCCCATCAGAAAAACACCCGATCTCAGGGGCTACCGACCCGACACCGACCCGAGACTGACTGGGAATCCATCGGAACGCGAATTCGGGTTCTATCGAGTGGTTTTGGGACGAGCTTGAACGTTTTCTTAAGGCTCAAGGTGCTTCCCTCCCGTCGGAGGCTTGTATTCCCGCTCTGCGCTTTACTCGTTCGAGCGGGTACTTGAAACTCAACTGTAAGTTAGTGGATGTCTTTCCGTAGGGTTTAATCGTTAGTAACTGCACGAGCACATGGTCGTTTTACGAACAGCAGGGTTGATTCTTTTTTTTTTAGGGGGGGGAAGAGGACACTGCTCTGCTAACGTTATCGCCGGCGGCTCTTGAAATTGTTTCAAAGTCACAATTCAGCGGCCGCCCGAGGATTTTTTCCTTTTGGCTGGTGCATCGGCTTAGATGTCTGGAGACCAGCCGCTGGCGATAGACTTGAATGCAGGCCGCTGCAGAAAACCGAGGTATGGTGGCTCTAGACGCGCCCCACAATGCACATGCTACTAGCAGTGATTTGGACCGCTGAATGATTCCTGCCACGAGGATCACGTCAGATTTTCGGTCGTCGGACTTCTGATAAATTAAAAGAAAAGAAAAAAAAAAGAAATCGGGTTTACGATATTAATTGAAAAGATAACAACTTTTGGCAACCATGGGTGATTCGCGTGACTAGAATCACCCAAGTGAAGCCTGTTACCGCTGTCACCTTTTTTTGCTTGACAGCGGATAAATTCGGGTGCTCCTATGAAATAGGGATATATGAATCCGAGTTTACCCGATAAGTGTAAGAGCTTCGCCATATTTAAAAACGCCTTCCTCTGCCCGACAAAGGTTCTCTTTGCTGCAAGGAAGATGATCAGAATTCTTGAAACAGTTCTCCGGCGCAATACCTGCCTGGATTCAGAGGTCGCCGTGCTCACTAACAAACACGGACGGACATTAAAATCAATGTTATTTTGCATTGTTTACCGCAAGAATTAACCACCACTGAGTTTGTGCCATTCCGCATTCGCTTTGTGTTACAAGAAACCCCATGACAGAAGCACCTCTGGTCTAAACGGCGGTTCGTATCGCACGGTAAAGTCGTGCCGCCCATACCTTTCTATTCGCCGATCGATGGGACTGATTCCCACCCTTGGCGAAAAAACCTCGGAGAATAATCACCGCCACAATTTCCCGCGCGTTTCCCAAGGTACTGCGAGATATTTGTCATGAGTAAAAAAGCCTGTAACATTTTTTAAAAAAATAGTCACGGAGGTGAACATCATTAGAGCTCATAACGCCCTGGAGGCAATGTGGAGTGGAGCGAAACCCTGTAGACTTGGTGGGGGAGTGACAAATCCCCCCCTCTCCACTGCCGCAGGCGGCCTTCTTCCAGACTGACGTTCAGTGCCCCCTTTTTTTTTCGGATCAACAAGCCAAACGACCCCACGATGGATATTACATGCTGCTACACGGGCTTGTGGGTGGAAATTTTAAGTTTGTCTGCATTTCTTTCGCATGTATTTTTTTTTCCCCAGAGAAAAAGGTGGCCATATGGAAGAGAGAGGCGGCGTGGCGGGAGATGATCGATATCGATGATGATCCAAATACACTAATGATTTTCCTATCAGAGCCTCTGCCAAGCGCAAGGCGGTGGGTCACTGTGGCATGATATGACGTGTGGCGCGGTGGATCGAGAGCAGTTGACGTCATACCGTCAGTGTCATGTCTTTTCCACACGCTGGATACGGGCCCAACAACATGCTTCAAGACATTTGTAGTCCGTCATGGTCGAGTTTACGGCCTGGTATTGTTGAGCGCATATACAGTGGCCAGCTCGAACACCTTAGACGGAAATGAGTTTTTTTTTTCAATCACAAAGTACATCGGATCGATTAAATTGCCGAGACCGATCACGAAGGGGATGACTCATGAGTTTACGTCGGTTATAAATTCTGCTTTTGGAATCTTCTCTTCCCCCCACTTCCAAGAGTGCTGTACGAGTGCTATCACCCATTAGTAAACCCCGGCGGTCACCAGTGCTTGGCATGGCGAAAATATCCAACGACGCAGCAACCTGCAAATGAGCGACGTTCATTTGCTGCTTGGTCCGCCTAGAGAACGCTCTCTTTGTGGCGCGGCAGCAGTCGCACACCGAATGTGGAACAACGCGTGGTAGACATGCATTGATGACACCGTCGAAAGGCTCAGCTGGAGCGTGGCGCGCGGCCCATCTCGTTCGGTCTGATAACTTCGTGAGCTCAGGGCTCTGGAGGCCTACGGCATAGCAACGGCGCAGTGCTG
The DNA here is from genome assembly GCA_038089255.1 of Austroboletus rostrupii. Taxonomy (NCBI): domain Eukaryota; kingdom Fungi; phylum Basidiomycota; class Agaricomycetes; order Boletales; family Boletaceae; genus Austroboletus; species Austroboletus rostrupii. The sequence continues at coordinate 8,524 of JBBPKM010000469.1, forward strand.
GTCATTATCTTGTAGTGAGTGTGGCAAATCTCTGTGTTCGTCCTTACAATCCGACAGCGCTCACGATCGATTAGACGTGCAAGTCAGATACGCGTTTTGCGTCTGTATGGCTGTTCTCCGCAGAGTCCGCCTCCGAGTCTGGGTGCAGGGTGTGAATTAAGAAGGACGGGGCCACCTCGTTTCTTGTGCTCTCGTGCAATGGCTCCGCGGGAGAATGTTTCGCGCGACATCATCTGTTACCTGGAAGTTCATCTTGATCTGCAGGGTCAAAAAAGCTGGTCCATGTGTCCGAGGCGAGGATGTCGCGTTGACTCGGAGACATAGATTCAGCCCTGAGCATCTTGAAAAACGAAAGGGTCTCGTCTCGCGTCCGACACGGGGCGATCGGGACGGTATTGGGACCAGTGGGCCCGACTGGAGAAGTTCCAGACCAATCGCAGTAATGCGACGATGACAAAGTCTTCTAGAAAAATATGACAATGGTCGTTTGGAATATACTCGCACAGCCATGCCATGCGGCGCCATACACGCCGAATCGTATCGTCTGTAGTCTAAACCCTTTTCGCTCTCTTGTTTATTATTTGCTATCCGGAATCAACGGAGAACTCCGATGTAACAGGTCATGCATCTTTTTTTCCTCGGACGCTCTCGAACGAACCACTCAGTTGGTAAACTTTGTTACACCCTCGGTGTAGCCCCGTTCCCTGAGGAGACAAGCGTCCACACTCGTGCGAGTGCTCGTTCTCCTTTAGCCTCGTTTCCTGCTATCTCAACAGAAGCACAGCGCGGTCAAAATTAACTTCAATTGTCCCGGCAGTCTAATCTGCTCGAACAGTGGTGAACAGTGCTTACGCCATGCCTATTCGCTCTTGCCGTAGAGATACGAGCCAGTATACGTTAACCTTCCCAGTTTATTTCTAGTGCACTTGCTCACACGTGCTTTGAACAAAACATCGTAAGCTACTTACCTCAACGTGTTCGGCGAGAAAGCTGTGAGCCACCTACACGACATGCCCGATCGATTATCGATGGTCCTCAAAGAAGATCAATGTACAGGTCGCGCTCAGCGTCGGATTTGTTCTGCTCCGATGAGCCTGTGCGCCCGGGTATCCATGGAAGCATACCCATTCATATGCGCCGAATACCTGGGGAGCAGATTGCACTGCCAGTTCATCCATAATGTTCGCACGAGCGAAAATTTCTAGCCTTGGTTCGGGTTCTTCCGACTGTGCGGGTCAGCGTTTGCCTGTGGGTAAAAATAGAGGTGACATTGAGTCTGCCAAGGCTAACTGCTTTTTGTAGTACCGGGTTTTCTAGACGGTCGATGCTCTGCTCTGCTCCGTGTTAGGACCAGATTGGTGTGTTTATGTGATGCGCTAGGTGTACAACGTGGGTCCTTCATGAAGCGAATCTGATTTAAGGCATTGTATTTAAACATGGATTTGATTCATTGGTTTCAAGACATCGTCAGATACATGTCAAGAATCACAATGATGTCTAAGCTTGTTTGATCTTGGCATTTTGGCCTCCATAATACTGAATTTTAGGTTAAAGAACCAATCGAATCTTTCGGTGCTGAATCGGTGAGGAAATCGCACGACGCACGGAAGGCGCAACAGCTTTGTTCCCATGAGCGCATTCCGTGCCAAGCCTTGCTTGACGGTTACATAAATATTACAACGCTTCGGATGAGGTGATTCCTTAATTGGTCATTTTCTCATATGGCACGCATCTCGGCGAGTACATATCAATATTGTTTTTTGCAGACAGGCAGGCATGAATGCCCAGCCCGGGTTGTTGGTCAACCTCTTTGGTACTAGTTCAGAGGGTGGCTTTAGCGTAACGCGGAGATCCTCGGCTGCCAACAGCTCCACACTTCCCTGCACTTCTTACTAAATTACAGGTAGCGCACATGATTCTTTCGCTTGGATGACGACGGCAACATGCGCCAGAGCGGTGCCCAACTCACTTAAAAGTCGTGTGTCTTCAGCTCACAAAAATCACCAGTGGCCTTCCTCCCCGTTTCACGACATTTACGACTCCTGACTCAATCGACAATGGGCCACGGCACAATGATGTCTCCGACTGTTACCCTCGACTCAGACGCGTCCTGTACTGCTTCCCCCGCCTGCTGTTCAACACTCTCAGATAGCGTAGCTAAGCTCGATATCGAGCATGCGCTTGTGGGAGACGACCCTCGTGTGTGGTCAAATACTAGAAAGGTTAGATCTCTGTCTGGCCATTGCCAGCCGTGCTTGCTAATGGGCGAATCAATTTCAAGACTGTTATCTTGTTCATTATATCAGGGGCTTCCATGATTGCGGGCTTATGTGCCAATATTCAGAATCGTGAGTGGCGGCTTCTCTCGGTGGTATTCAGGGACTAATAAAGTACAATAGCTGCAAACTCTCAGATTCAGCAAGATTTGAACGCGACCGCCTCCGAAATTAGCTTGAGCTTATCTGTCTTCATCTTGGTTCACGGAAACTTCCCGGTCATATGGAGTGCAGTGAGCGAGATCAAGGGTAGAAAGGTAGGGCAAGGTCTCATCTATATATCCACCGCACGTACTCAGTATTTTTTTTTTCACGCACAGCCTGTCTACTTGCTTTCCCTTGTATTATTCACGGTGGCTTCTGCCGTTGTGGCTATTTCAAAGACCATAGGCCTCGTCATCGGTATGCGGGTGCTGCAGGCAGCTGGGTACGATCTTCCACACGTTTATTTTTAAATCACTCAATTTGTTATCTTAGCTCGAGTGCTGTGATGGCCATCGGTGCTGCAACACTCGCTGACATTTACGAACCCCATCAGCGAGGGAAAATGATGGGCGTTTACTACTGTGCACCACTTCTGGGTCCATCGGTCGGTTCTCTTCTGGGTGGTGGGCTCACGCAGGCTTTCGATTGGCGTGCGATCTTTTGGTTCCTCGTGATCTGGGGAGGAGTCATATTTTCGGCTTTCCTGTTCCTATTCAAGGACACGTACAGGAAGGAACGAAGCTTGGCGTATCAAAATGTCCTAAAGAGGCGCGTCCGAGAGCAAGATCGCACAAGAGAAAGGGATTCCGCACGTGAAGAGCGACCAGCCGGCGAGAAGAAGACAGAAGGCGAGACTTCTGGAGCCACGACATCAGAGGGTGACGTCGAAGCGCAGCCAGTGATCGCCCCAGCGATCGCTATCAATGAAGTCAAATTATCGGTTAAGGATCTTAATCCGTTCCCTCCATACCTACAAATATTACGACGCAAGAACAATATCTTTATGCTGTTGCCTTCGGGTGAGTACTACGGTGTGTAGCCTGGGAATTTTGACTAGACTATTTTTCCAGGACTTTTATTCGCTTTCAACTACAGTATAACATACACTTGTGCTCGAACCCTCTCAATGTATTATAATTACGATGCTCTGAAGACGGGATTAGTGCTACTCTCCTACGGCGTCGGTCAGTACACCCTGGCCACTGATTTGCTTGTGCTAATATTTTTTGCATTTAGGAAGCATGCTAGGCAGCATCTTCGGCGGGCGATTCTCGGACAAGATGCTTTCTCGGGCTAAAGCTGGAAACGGCGAGGTTAGCTACCCAGAGGTGAGCGACCTTCGAATAGCCGAATTTGGAAAATTACTGACTGATCGTAGATGAGACTGGAAAGCACCAAGTTTGCAATGCTGGTGTTCCCTCCTGCGGTTATCGGATATGCCTGGGTCTGCCAAGAGCACGTGCACGTTGCGGCGATCTGTGTGATGCTTTTTATGGCCGGATTCTTTTCCATGTACGTCATGCCCCTTGATGTCGACATCTGGCTTGTCTAATCGGACGGCTAGATGGATATATACGAGCACGTTGGCATACCTTGTAGATGCCAACAATGGTCAGTCCGGGACTGCGATTGCAGCCAACTGCTCTTTCCGCGGTGTGGCTGCATTCATTGCTGCAGAAGTTGCGGTCCCCTTACAGGTATGTCTTTCTGTCGCGCAAACGCTTTGTCTGTAGCTCACGTTTGATTTAGGACGCTATTGGGGATGGTGGTTTATATACGCTGTGGGCTGTCTTGATGCTGCTGGCAGAACTGATGATGCTATTAGTGCTTTACAAAGGTAAAGAGTGGCGCGAAGCCAGCATCTCAGAGGCGGAAAAAAGATCAGAATCGTCATAGGAGGATCGATCTGTATCATGATGCTATGTATTCTCTAGTTGTCGAAGTATTTAGAGTATTTAGACATCGGTAGCAGCTTGCTGTATGATTGTCCTTTTTTTTTTATCTCTCTTTTTCCTGTATTTTTTCATGTTTCTTGGATCTGGATCACGTAATACCAACTTCAAATGGAACGTCTCACTATTACTACTACCGTGGACACGTCAGGCAATTCTTTCAAAACGACATCCTCAGATTCATTTGCCTCGGAATTTGAAGAATGCGAAAAAAGTGAGTAAGACGTTGTGTTTTAGTGTCTTTTTAGAAGAAAAATTCAGCACTGACTGACGGATGCTGCCGTGGACAACAGTTCTGTGGCAAAAGCCAATTATTACTTCAAGAAAACCACCGACGAAATCACTCCCCCTAAGTTGAGGAGATTTAGTTACTTACTAAGCACGCCTAACCGGTGAGTCTGGTCCTGAGGCGAGGAAGATGGGCTGCGGAATGTTATGCAAGGAAGGAATTTACTATTGTATACCTGGTGACTACGTCTGATTGTCTCCTCTGAAAGATGTAGGCGTCGAATTTGGAAGATAATTACTGTAATTGGGCCTCCGATGCTCTGGAGTGCCGTCGAAAGCGAAGGCTAGTATGTTGGGAGGGCTTCTGTGCTGTGTCAGGATCTCACTGGTTCGTAGGGTACGCTCACATCGGTTGAACACGCACTTATTCGTCTAACGGCTTTAAATTGGTATGTTTGATTGCAGGCCGGAGAAATGGGTACAATGTACCTGAACATCTGCCGGAGGTTTATTAAACAGTGCGCTCCAATGTTCTAAATGCGGAATATGACACCTAGCACCACTGGCCGCTTCAGGACGAGTGGCTCGCTGCTCCCATTTCCTTCGCCATTCCTATGACATCATCCTCCGTCAACCACCATTGGTCCCTTCGTCGTGGGTATATAATCCGTCCTACCTCGCTACGTCGCTCCTTTAGCACCATCTTAGCAACGTTACCATCACTATCATTTTCACATTCATTATCTACACACTACCTTCATGGTCAAGCTTAGTCCTCGCTTCACTTTACTCCTCGCCCTTTGTCTGGCCGTCGTCGCACGTCCTGCCACCAACGGCAGGTTGGCAGAGGTTGGTCTAGTCTTTGACCGCAATCTCTCCTTATTGACGCAGCTTTATAGCGGGGTTCGACTGTCAGGCGTTCCCGCCGCTCTCGTGCTTGGGCACACAAGGTCCGCGATGATGGGCAGTACCACCCGGGATTCCCTACAGCGACGTATGATGATGGTCAGTATCATCCTGGGTACCCCACTAGGACGTACGACGACGGACTGTATCGTCCAACGCCAGAGGCGGACCAGGCCCAGACCGCCAAGTTCGGTGACGAACCAGCTTCGTCCTCTTCTTACGAGGATGATAACGACGAGTCTGTCTTGAAATCTTATGACGACGACAGGGACGAGCCTGTTTCGTCCCCTTCTCGCGACGATGGTGATGACGACTCTGACCCACAATCCCCTTATGAAGATGGCGACGACGAACCGGCTCCATCCTCTCCTTACGGTGATGGTGATAACGAATCTGCCTCGAAATCCTCTTACGACGATGGCGGCGACCAACCGGGACCGTCCTCTTATGACGATGGAGATGACGAATCTTCCCCGCAATCCTCTTATGACGATGGCAGCGACGAACCGGGACCGTCCTCTTATGACGACGGTGATGATGAACCTACTCCGCAATCCTCTTATGACGACGGTGGCGACAAACCGGCACTGTCCTCTTCTTATGGCGATGGCGAAC
>JBBPKM010000470.1:0-14459 GCA_038089255.1 Austroboletus rostrupii
GGAAGAGGAATATGACAATTATTTTAGACTCGTGAACTGCACGTACATCAATCCAGATGTCGGCCTCGTCTGCCAGCTTGGAGCAGAAGACGTTGATTGCGAACACCTGCGCTGAGACCGCGTGATTACCCTTAATATTGGGCTGGTCTCCCGCTCTCTCGCCCCATGTTGAAATTCGTTAAAACCCGACGGGAAAAAAGTTTATTATATGCAGCTCGACATGCTTGCCTTGAACATCTGGATTGTTTGTCCAGAGTTCGTCGCCCGAAGACAGTCTCAAAAAAAACAAAAAAAAAAAAAGAGGAACGACGGAGATCCTTTGACAGTTTCTGATCATCTCCAATGCTGAATAGATGTTTTACCGGACAAAACACTCGTGTTTGCACAAGATAGGAAGGACTTGGAATTCCAAGTCTTGGAAGGATAACTGCCGACATACGATCATCGGTCGTCATGGTGCACACCCAGAGGTGGCTAGCGACAAACTCGGCAGCGTTACGGTGTTCGAAACAAACACCCAGGCAAAAAAAAAAAACTCCGCCCCAGGACTGCAGTGTTCCGTTCGATTCGTCTGTTTGTTGATTCGTCATCAACTCCTTTCAGGACATGAGCGAACATCCCCACCAAAGTCAAGCTATCCTGGAGTGAGGACCATCTTTGATAAGTACAGGCAATCAACTATCATTCGGGTAATCACCTAACCATGTGCACATGCAGCGCTAATCGATTTGTTTTCGGATGATATATTCGCTGATACAACTATCTTATCTGAAGACAATCTGTTGCGGCCGACGCAGTACGGCATACCTTGAAATAACCTATCACCTGATACCAGTGCCCCAGGGCTTAGGTTGTCCTCTCCATTTTAAAGTCTTGGTTGCCCTGAAACTAGTAAGCCAACTCGCGCCCTCACGCATGTTCAACGTCACGATGACCAAAGTCCCCGACAATCCTTGATTTCAATTCCGTTTTTGACGATGCATGTGCGAAACTCGCGAGCAAGAGCTTCGAAATCAAGACGGCCTCCCCGTGATCAGAATCTTGAGGCGCCTTGAACTGTCTCGCTAGACCAGCACAGTAATGCATTTCCGACGATAACAATATATATATCATGCATGCCCCACATGCTATCAGGCACTCGGAACCCGGCGGAGTGGATACATTCTCAGATCACTCGCTTTGGTCAACATGCGATTATTGAAAGGCGATAGAACCGCGTACAAATGGCAACAGAGTCAATTCTGTTATCAGTGGTCACATTAAGCAAACCACTTCATACAAGTTAAACCCCAGCTTTCCACCCTTCGTTACTATTGGGCTCAGTACATTCACCTGTGGTTATGTCAACTAGTCCAGAAAAAAAAACGCCTTGTTCGAAGACGCAGAAAATCGTGAAAATAACTCCAAGGACGACCAGGAAATACTTCAAATGAAATCACGACAATCTGCAGAGCGGCGGCTCGTTCGGAAGGTCGACCTGCGCCTATTACCGACCGTTTTTATTATCTATGTTTTGAACTACATCGATGTGCGCAAATTTTCCGTAAAACGTGTTCGGCTGACCCAGAACTTTGTGCAGCGTGTTGCAATTACATCTGCTCGACTCAAGGGGTTTCAGAGAGATCTGGGCTTGTCTGGTACGTTTCTAGATTTTTTTAATTTCAGAGGCGCAGCAACTCATCAAAGTAATAGATGTCCAGTACGACACGGTGGTGGCAGTCATGTACGCATCGTATGCTCCCGCGCAAATACCTTCTAATATGGTAAGAATTCATTGTCCGACTGGCATCGCTATCTGGACAGCTGTTAATTACTTTGTAAATCAAATAAAACAGATTATTAACTATGTTTCTCGGTCAGTCACATGTTTTCACTCTTTCGTGGAATGGTTGCAATTTTTTATACTTCTTAGACCTGGAGTTTACATTGGGACTTGCGCTGTCTTGTGGGGTTTGACGAGTACTCTGACTGGTACCACACGCAACTTTACTGGCGTCTTATGTTGTCGGATCTTTCTTGGATTACCCGAGGTAAAATACAATCTAAGATAAGGATGACTGATTTAAAAAAATATTTTAGGCTGCATTCTACCCCGGTACCGTATATATACTGTCAAGATGGTATACACGAAAGGCCTGTATCTTCTAAGTAGTTTCTAGGCTTATAGTAATTTTTCCTTTCGTAGGAACTCGCTTTACGATCTGCTATATTCCTTACAGGTTCACAAATATCCAGTGCTTTTGGCAGTGTGGGGCTTCCCATATTCTATTACTAAACCCATCTGAATTTTGAGGTGCCCAGTTATGTGCTGCGGGTATTCTTGGGAGCATGAATGGGGTATTGGGAATCGCGGCTTGGAGATGGTAAGATAAACGAAGGTTTGACAATATTAACTAATGTCGGATACAGGCTTTTTTACATCGAAGGCTCAGTTACGATCTTCGTTGGCTTCTTGGCTATGTCCGTATGATTCATGTGATTCTTATTCATCTTCGTTTCATTCAACGATTCATCTAGGTGGCTACTTCCAGATCATGTACGTCCCTAGTGTCTATGTTCAACAGGTTGCCGAATTGTTGCACTGCTATGGCAGCCCAATAACACCAAGTGGCTGAACAATGCGGAGAGACATTTGGCGCAAGCTCGCTGGCGAAGCTGACAGCGATTCCAAGCAAACCTCGTATGCACTAATACTTCGTTGACTGAAGTTCCGACATGGACTACGCTTTAGAATTTATGGAGGTTTGACGCTGGCACTCAAGGATCCCAAAGTTTGGCTTTTTATTTTCATCACTATGGCCCAATATGTGGCATTCAGTTTTGTTGTCTTCCTCCCAACGTTAGTGTCTTGTGAGTAAGAAATGGGCAACAAAGGCATTCACACTTGTGTCTAGGTTGGTTGCTACCTTTGGTTACTCGACCACGATCACTTTACTGCTGATAGCGTGGGTACCATAAAGATGCATTTGTTTTTTGAACCTACTTTTCTACACTTTATTAGCCCACCGTCGGTCTTAGCAGCCATCGTGACAGTCGCAAATGCGCGCCATGCAGGTCGGCATATTGTCCATTTCTTCCCAGTTTGTACAACCCGGTTGATAATTTGTAGACATCACCGGTGAACGGTTCTTCCACCAGTGTGGCTGGTGGTGGGTTCTTATTGTTGGGTACATTATTTCACTTTCCACCATGAAGACTTCTTGGAGATACTTCTCCCTCTTCCTCATGGCTTGTGGCATAGCTGGTGTGTGACAATCTTTGGTGTCTTCTGCATCTAATTGTTTTGTGCCCTTAGCAGTCTCGATGACGTTCGCATGGTTGGCTAATACCGTTCCTCGACCACCGGCTAAACGCGCTGCGGCGATTGGCCTTGCGAATGGCATCGGCAACCTAGGGAATGTGTATGTCTAATGATCTTTTTCCCACTTACCTTTTCATATGGGTTGTTCGAACAGAATCGGATCCTACATTTGGAAATCAAAGTGGGGACCTGGATATCATCCGTCGATGATCATTTCATCGTGCGCAGCCGTGTTGGCGACCGTTCTCAGTTTAGGTGAGTATATGCGAATGGGACCTCGGCCCGTCTGTTATTATGACATTGCTTTCCTGATTGGCGACTGAGACATTTGACATCTTATGGAACCCGGCAGTTGTTCGCGCTTGGCTCGTCCGGGAGAACGCACAAATGGAAACTGCAGAAATGGATTGGATGCATGGGCCTGGGCGGGAGCGGGTCGAGGAAGCTGCTAGGTTGGAGGGAATTACGTTTGACGAAGCCGTTCAACGCAGAAAGGGTTTTCGCTACCTGTATTAGATGGATATATTCCAACTACCCAGAAAATGAAAGGTTATGTGTATTTACGGTGTTTGGTAACTACTATGGGCGCCTTGTCACGACTGAGTGCGAAAGAGCCTCTTTAGTGATGTGGTTGGTCGGAAGTTAAACATCGTAGCTCACAGTGGACGGCCACACCGAATAAACCTCTGAAAATGGAATTGAACTAGCAGCCCGGGCATGATGGTTCCGGCCTAGTTCGTAGAACGGTGCGCATATAGACTCATCGACAAGCTGATAGTCGACCACGGCACGCGTTAGTAAGAGAGCGAGAAGAAAAAAAACCGAGGTCCATACAGAAAGCTTGCTGGGATGTGAATTGGGAAGCCCTCCAAACTTGGGTTGGTACAAGAACAACTTCTAATGCGTGTCCAGACAGACAGCCTTTTTTGGCTGAACGACTAAGCGCGGTGATCTAGCTCCTGGGCTGTGTGAGCCTTGTCAAAAAACAATGACCAACTCTGGTTTATCTTTGTTGATGCCTTGGGAAAGCAAACGAGGATACTAGGTTTGTCATTGTTCCGCAACAGCTCATCGTCTGGCAGCAATGCGATCGACGAATTGTTTCTCGCTAGACTTAATTCATATCTATTGCTGGAAACGGTGACGCAGCAACTCGCGGGGCTTCGTCTCACCTTACGTCAGTTTAATTTGTCACGCAAACCGATCCCCGGATCGTCGACATATTTTTCCAATAATTTAAAACTGGCACGAAATGACAAAGGCATGCTTACCCCAATCCCTCCACCACGTTCTTGTCTGCGCCAGATAATAGGTGCTCCCCGACGGGTTTGAAAATGGCTGCAAAGAACGTGCAGAAACGAACCAAGTATATAGAACTGGCATGACACAGAACCCCATAAACCAACAGTAGTACTGACGGTGAGAATTTATTGTATGAATGGAATCGGGAGAAAGGAAATATATTGGACAGATCGTTTATGGATCGAATTGTTTTTAAGAAGCCCTTGCAGACAAGCTAATAGTGCTGGAACCAGTGTGAGGATTGTTGCAAGCATGGACGAAAAAAAAGGACATACCCCCAGTATTGCAACGCGTCTTGCCTGTTCCCGAGTTCTGAACGCGTTGGCATAGTAACTGCAAGACAAAAAAAAAGTTTAGCAAACTTGCCACCGCTGTAGTCGATATATTTATATAGTGTCGATCACTCTGCCTTTATACGGGCAGGTTAAGAAAAGCATCAACCCGACCAAGATACGTGATTGAGATGGATGAGATGTACATATTTATTGCCGAGACTCACTCGGATTCCAGAAAGGCAGTGAAGAGAGGGAAATCAGAGGACTTCGTAAGAGTTTCTGTGTGTCGTGGGGTGTGTGCATTGAGTTTGGCTGGAAATTGTTCGACGTGATCACGTACTGAGTGTTCGAACAATACTGTATGATTTGTGCTCCCAAGTAGTAGCAAGCATATGTACACCGCAACTCTTTATTGCTCTCTATCGATGGTTTGCCTGGCTGACAAGGTGATAGTCCCTGTTCCTCTGGCTAGGATGTATGATGATAGCCTTCAGAAGCGGCGGGGAACTGAGAAGGACGACGTCTCCTTCGATGGATTCGTCCATTGTTGTATCAAGTTCGCAGCCAGTAAACATATTAGGGATCTAGTGACTAGTGACTGTTCACTAATACTCTTGTAAGTAGTAGTTCTAGGTTATTTAGAGCAAGCTTACTGTACAAAAACGATCGAGAGCATCTGCGCTACATTGGCCCCCATGAGGTGCCGACGCAGATTGGAAAAGAAGTACGAATTTCATAAAGATAGTGTACTACACATGACACTTTCGCACGACACGATTGTCATAAAGCCCAGCAACTCCATGGAAGGAATATGTACCCACTTGCGTTCATCTAACCTCGTTTCTGGGAAGCCTACGGCAAAATTTATCAACGAGAAAGATGAAAAAGGGACGAATCGACTTGCAAGAAAAGTCATCAACTGTTGGTATCCCGGGCCGCCAGGTTGAGGAGCACCTGGAGGCATACTCGACATGGGAGGCGGTGACATCATTTGTGGAGGTGGAGGCATTCCATACTGCGGAGCGGGCGACGGCTGCGGCACAAGCGGAGGCGGTTGGTTTGCTGACTGTTGGAGTAGTGCGAGAATGTTGGGAGGAATTGTCCCCAAACCCGAAGGTGCTTGTCCTGACTGTGGCGTGGGGGTCTGAGGCGGCATCTGGCCATAGGGATTCGCACTTTGACCAGGTATAGATGGGTATGAATGAGCTGGCTGCTGCATTGGAGGAGGAGGGTAGTACGGGTTCGAGCTGGGTGGCGGCTGCGCAATCGGAGGCATGGGGAGCGTCGGGGGCGGAACTGGAGGAGGCACACTAGCACTCTGTGGCTGTTTCAACGCAGCCAATAATTGTTGCACTTTTCTAGCTTGCTCCAAACGATCCTCAGTTGACTGTATATCACGTCAAACACCAACACATGCTGCGCAATGAACCAATACATACCTGTAAACCAGGAAATGTGGGGGGAGGTTGAGAGTAGTCGGTTGCGGTGCTCGTAGGCTCACTGTAGCTACCGCCAGCAGAATAAGGTGGGCGTGAATCGAAACGGTCTCCGCTATATCCACCTCGCTCACCACCGCCACCGCGTTCACCACCTCCATACGAGCCTCGACTGCTGCCGCGCCCGGCCCTAGAATCATCGTCAAAGGCTCGTCTGTCACGGTCTCGCACGTCATCTCTGCGATCCCAATTGTCATCATAACCCCTGCCTCGACCCCTACCACGGGCACGACCACGGCCGCGGAAACTGTGACTTCGATCTTCATAATCGCGACCGCCCTCATATCTTGACTCACGGCTGGAGGTAGCTTATATCAGCGAATATTCCAGGAGGGTCAGGTTTCTTACCGTTGTGTGGCTGGACCGGTTATCTCAGATTCTTCCCATGCATATATTATATCCATGGTACCGTCTTGTAAACCTTGATGGCGTAGCCGATCAAACGCCTCGTCACAATTCTAACGGGGTGTGAGCTAGACAGAAAATGACATAGCATGGGAGCTTACACGCATGTCGTAATACTCGACATATCGCTGACTGGAACCAACATGAGTGACTAACAAGCGCATAAAAAAGACGCATACTCTAAACGATCTCCAACCGGCATCACGGACTTGACGTCTCCAAATTGTTGGAATTTGCGTCGTACCTCGTTGTCGTCGATCATCTGACGAGAATCCTTCAACGTCACTACGAGGCAACCCTGGTATTGCTAATATGATATTCAGATATGTATAGCCCTGGTAAGTTGAGGGCTCACTTGATTTTTCTCTCGGTCACTACCTCCTTGTTTCTGATCGTCTCGTGGTAGCGAATAATGAACATCGATCTGCGATCCAGATCTTAGCCAGCCCTAAATTTGAGTATATCGAAAACATAGCTCACTGGTCGACCACTAATCTCGGAGCCTTGTAGGCGTTCTCTGGCTCTTTCTGCAGCCCTCAAATCGTACTAAACCGACAGTCCTCAGAAAATTTACAATGTCTCACTCAGGTGACTTACGTAGGTAACAAAAACCATTCCACGGGTGGCAATAAGATCGAAAAAGGTCTTTATTTCACCATGCTCTTCAAACGAACGACGAACGTCGTCACTATTAGTTTCGTACTAGTAAAATAAGATTATCAGCAACGAATTACATACCGACGGAACAAGCTTAAAAGCGACCCTTGAAAAGGACAGCTCACCTTGATATTCCGGATAAAGAGCGTTCGACAAGGCCTCTCGCGCTGTATGCGCTCTTCAATAATGGAATCATGAACTTTGTCATCACGTTCGCGGCGAATGTTCCTTCGAGTTCGATCAAAGCCCCCATCGTCATAATTGACATCAGGGGCTTCTAACAAGGGTTGATACAGGTGAGATCAAGAGCTTCGAAAGGCAGAAAACCAAGCAAGTTGCGGCGAGGCAGAATGAGAGACGTAACGCATCAAGTCGCAGAGTACGAATAAAATTCTCAAGCATCGCAACGCCAGGACATGGCAAGAATAATGACGCTTGGAAACTCATTTCCTGGCGTTTTGCTGAATGTCCAACTTCACTGCTTTCGCTAATGAATAGCTTAAAGCTCGCGACGAAGGCCCTTAATGCCTGCTAAGCCACCAAAAAGAATACGCAGCAAAGAATGCAAGTGAAGCTGTCAGTTCTACCCCGCCTCAGATGCGGCTCAACTGATGCGACGCATGGCAACTGCCCATATTCGCACTGTATGTTCAGTCTCAATTTCAAGCGCACCTTCAAAAATGCCGTGACCCTGACTATAACCATCTGACGTGCTCGGGGCAGTGTACTGAGCGGAGGGAGTTGCACCCGTATAACTACCGCTTCCATTTTGATAGAAATGGTCTTGGGAAATGGAATCGTAGCCATTGTACGGGCTACCGTCGCCTTGATGTTGACTTTGATCGTAGGAATTGGAAGGAGCGCTGTCGTAGCCACTATGAAAGCTGCCGCGACCACGACCGAAGCCTCTCCCACGCGGATTGCCGCCTCTGTGATTGTAGGATCTATCAGGACCTGGCCCACCGGAAGCTCCACCTCTTCTGTGGCCGCCATCATAGGCTCCACCACCGTAAGGATGATGACGATTCATTTCTTTTTAAAAATATTTCTGAGCTTTAAGGACGCAACGAGGGAATTGCACGAGTACTGAGCAGTCGGCTTAGCAGACGGAGAGAAGACTGAAACGACGAGAGAAATATGTGCAGAGGACGATACTGAGAGACTTTGAGAATTCCTGGACGGTGCAGCTCAAGCTAGTAGGGCCAAGGAGGGCACGACGGTGATGGTAGTTGCAAGAAGAAAAAACACGAAAATTTGCACATGTGCCGTCAGTCGTGGGAATAAATATTACATAAGTCACAACCTACTGCAAACGCACGCCTGCGGACTTGGGCTCGCGCGTTGCCTTGCTCACTCTCTGATGTCAAAACAGTACCAGTTCAAGCTCGTATTACTCGGTAAATACACCCGCCTTTCCTTCTCCTTTCACTCACTTCTTTCAGGCGAGTCAGCCGTCGGAAAGTCCAGGTAGGCCCGCCGCGTTCCACACCGCAACCAGTATTCACGAACCTTCACCAGCTTGGTCCTCCGTTTTGTCAAAGACCAGTTTGATGACTATCGAGAAAGCACTATTGGCGGTGTGCACTTTGGTTCCTCTTAGTTCCTTGCCACCACTCATCTGCGCACAGCGGCGTTTCTGACGCAGACTGTCACGCTGGATGATCAAACGACGGTCAAGTTCGAGATTTGGTAGGCTTGCCGTTTGTGCGTCTCCGCATCGCTGACCACTCGTAGGGACACTGCAGGTCAAGAGCGGTACAAGGTATGTGGCGCCTCGTAAGCAGTTGCACGGTGTACCTGACGATTGCTTTAATAGTCACTTGTGCGTCTGTTTGTTACCACTCTTAAAGTGGGACTGAGCAGTACTCCGAATATAGGCTCCTATGTACTATCGCAATGCAAACTGTGCCGTGGTAGTATATGATATCACTCAGGCCTCCTCGCTCGAGAAAGCACGGAATTGGATCAGGGAGCTCCAACGCCAAGCCGACCCATCCATAGTGATCGCCCTCTGCGGAAACAAGGCTGACCTTGCTGCACGCCGCCAGGTCACACAAGAAGAAGCGCAAAAGTACGCAGAGGAAGAGGGTCTGATGTGGAGTGAAACTAGCGCCAAGTCAGGGGAGGGTGTAGCAGAGATATTTACTGCCATTGGTGCGTGATGAATCGATTTTCTTTCCCTGCCATGCACTGATCATTCATAGCCAAGAAACTCCCGCTCACCGCCCCCCCATCATCGCGGACGGGTGGCTCTCGTGGTGGTCCTTCCGGAGTAACACGGCAGGGCATTGATCTCAATAGACAGGCTCACCCTCAGAACGGCGGCGAGGCTTGCAACTGCTAGTCGCAAGTTATTTTCCTTCTCGCCGTTCTTACCGCCCCTCTACATGGATTCATCCCTATCACTTCATATGTAACATAACGTACACTGCGACATGCTGAACTTGGGTAATAATGATATGACAGGCGTGGACGATGTCAAGGAAATAGAATTATTGGTCAATTGACATTCTAGCAAACCATCCACCCGTCTTGCTTGTTCTCCAAGTATGGGCTCTGAGGTTCCCCTGGCGTCAATCGCAAACTCACGATCGCTCTCGGAAGAGCTTACTGATCAAGTTCAACGGCGTGGCGAGTTGCGCTGAGGAAGCAGTTGACAAATCCCCATCAAATCATGTCACAGCACTAGCCAATACCTGAACTTCTTCCTGTGGCAGACACATTTGATCGGAATCAGCTTACCGGGGTGTTGGCCGGAATTCACGAGCTCAACTTCGACGAGCGCAATAAAGTTGCCGCTTTATCACACATCCAACTTGTGTACGCGTTAGCGCGACGTGTACGATACGCCGTGCGATCCAGACGATCTACGTTATTCCCAATGTAAAAACAGGCAAGAAATATAAATATGAGACCAACCACCTCCCACCGGCCCCCTGTCCATCGTCATAAGCGAGTATGTTTGACGTATAAGTCACCATATGGCCCGGAAACCCACTGATCGGCACTTGTGCGCGCCCTGGAACTATGATACAATCGACACAATCATTCTGATGGTTGGCGTGCATAACGGGTTCATCAAAACACGGAAATTTGGGGACTTTGGAGGAAGAGCATCTGGAAGACCGTGATCAGAGTGTGCCCAGGCTGGGGTCTGCTAGCGATCGGAGGGGTTGGTTTTGGGTATCTTGGATACAGGTATCATCATCCTGAGAGGTGGCGACTGACTTGGTAACCGCGGCTGCCTCTGCGGCGTCCACGCCGACGGGTACGTTTGGATCTGAGCCAGCAGCGGTTGTCGGGAAAAGGAATGACGTTTTTTCGTCTACTGCATAGAGACGACCGTGATGGTACAATTCTGTGCGGATCGGCGAAGGACTGGCAGAGTGGCGATAAAGCTGCAAGGTCGATGCAAGGGGACTTGGGGGGATGGAAAGTCTCTGTGTCGTACGAAGGGGTGGGCTTTCGGGAATAGGAAGGACACAGACATCTCCAATGTCCAGGCCTCGCTCGCCACCCGACAGATGAAAGAATAGATCGTGATTATGGTTTTGCACCCTGTCGTCGAACAAGCCCCTATACAGGTCCGTCGGCGTTACGATCTTGAAGGATGGATGCTGTTCAAACACTCTAGCAACTTGGTGCCAAAAGTGCCTTACAGACTCACCTTGTAGTCATCTGAAACAGGAACCCACGCATCATAGGCAGCGGATGGTGAATGATCGCTTGAACTCCCACATGGTCGTGGTGTCTCTTCTGGATACTCCGCGATCTTTCTCCTGTCTAGCGGCAAGACAAACGAGCTTGGTATCCAACCTATGTGATCCCCGTGTGGTCGCATGGCTGCCCACCAGCCGGACGGTTCTTGCTGGATGATGGTCAGCACCTCATCCTTTTTGAAAGGAAGATGTGCAGGGTCCAAAGATTCGAAGTCGTGCATGCATAGGACGTGAAAGTAGGATTTCGTGCCCAGTGTTATCGCAGAAGGTATCGCACTCTGATTGGCCGGTGAGGATGAACTGGACGGACACGCCACCAACAGCGGCACATCGGTACAGATACGCAGTGGCCTGCGCTGTGAGAGAGGAAGACCGACGACCAAGCTGGACATGACTTCAGTCCTTCAGGGAAGCAGCGAGAAGGGAGGGGGGCGATAAAAATTCAACGGAGTCCCTGAGCGGCACTTTATCTTTGCGACTAAGTTGTTGGGTGTGATATCAATATTTGCACCCGCCGAGGCAGAAAAAGACCCGCTTCTTCCCACCCTGGCCGTTGCAATGACCGAACGAGGCCACGTCATTGAGATCTGCAGAAATAGCATCATAAAAAATCTGCATCCAACAAACTGATGCGGCTTGGTCTGCACGTAAAAATGAATAAGGAAACAGCAAAGATCTGGCTGAAGATTGACTTGCGCTCTATGCTGGCGGCAAATGGCTACCATGCACTGGTCGCGGCTCCGAAATCATTCGCTCTGACTAAAGGAATATCATGATGCATCAAACATCAAAGGAATGAAAATTGCATGGATACCGGATACCACAATTGATTCATCAGCGAGTTGGGCAGGGACACTGCACAGAAATAGTGTGTCAGCGTCAAATGTGAGGCAGCCCGAATGGGCGGAATCGGACCGTGCCGAGGTGTCGTCCTACGCTTGGCATTGCTGTGTGATCGCAGTGCCACCCTTGACGATGCCTACACCAACGTGGAGTTCCGCAAAGGCCAAGGTGTGGTCTATTCGTTCATCTTGTAATGCTGTTCTGATCTTCGGCCTGTGTGGAGGTGCAACTTCGGTGGGTCCAAGTTTTGTGGCGGTCCAACCAAATCTCGTGATATCCGATGGCCTAGGCTTTCTGTCCAACGTCTCCGAACTCTGCAACAGAAGAGAGAGGCCCAGGCTAAGAGTTCGCGTCGTGACATCGCGTTCTTGTTGGAAAAGGGAAAGGTCGAGAGCGCACGGATCAAGGTCGAAGCGAGTAGGTTTACTGCACAAGAGCCGCCGTCGCGGTTAGCAACACTGACATCATGCTGCTGTCATTCCCTTCACTACTAGTCATCAATGAGGACATCAATCTCGAGCTCTTAGAGCTTCTAGAACTGTACTGCGAACTCTTGATAGCTCGTTTCGGATTGCTTGATCAAAAGTGAGTGAGTGTCCCACAAATGCGCCGTCGATTGTCATCTATCACAGCGTGCGCGAACCTGATCAGGGCATTAAGGAGGGTGTCACTGCCATCATCTACGCCGCACAGAGAACGGAAGTAAAAGGTGACCCGCCATTCCGCTCTAATCTCACGAGCTAATTTTCCGCGACCGTTTTGCATCTCCCACAAGAACTTCATGTACTGCGGGAACTCCTTCTACAAAAGTATAGCCGAGAATTTTCTGCGGCTGTGATGGAAAACCGCGGAGATTGCGTCAGCAGCCGAGTGCGCACAGCAGGTGTTAGAACTCTACTCGCTCCCTCATAATGTTATAGGTGGCAAAGAAGTTAGTGGTGGAGACCCCGTCAGCTCAACTAGTTGACGGCTATCTGACGGAAATAAGCAAGGCATATGGGGTCAAGTGGCCATCTTCTACCACCCAAGCAGCCACCGATCAAGACGAGGCGGGCAAATTGGTTGGTATAGTCATATGTGCATCGTTCTGCTCACAAGTCTGCTCAGAAACAAAGCGAGACGCCGGAAGTAACACCGGAAACGCCTCCGAGTTATTCGGAAGAGGGACCTAAGCTACCTGATCTCCCACCGACAGAAGAAGACGAAGAGAAGGTTACCAGAAAATTAGATAATACCACGGCGGCCACGAAGAACAGCCCCGAGAACGACTTTGAGTCGTTGGCACGTCGTTTTCAGGAACTGAAAAAACGGTAGCAAAGTTTGTAGGGATTTAGCCTGAACGAAGAGTACGGGCGTGAAACCAGACAAGATACCCAATTCTGTTCCTGTGGATTGATAGTAGTTTCATGCGCTGTGAAGTGTGGCTTCGCTGTTTGAGCATGCCGTACCTTGACATGCGCACGTCAGGTAGTAGCAACGAGACCGGCGACCGCCTCGAGCGATGTCCGCCGTCGGGCTATTTTTGTGGTGTAGTTTTCAAAGCGACTATGTAATACTGAGCCCCTGATTAACGGCGCACGGGATGGAAGAATTCCGGAAATCGCAGTCCGAGACTCGGCCTGTTTATTGGCAGTGTCAAATGAGGAACAAGACCGAATAGCAGGACCCGTATGTTCGATAATTAAACGGAACAAGCACGCATCTCTTTATATCCGCAGCGGGCCCTGCTCAAAACATGTTTGCCTCATGAGTCATTCTCCCGGGATAAGCCAGAGGACATGCCACTATTCTCACGTTACTGCCCCTAAACATGATGAATTTAGGATATTATGTAATAAATCATACCCGTTCGAGCCTGATAGAGTTGGCACTTTTTAGATGCGAAACAGGATACAGATTCCAGACATCGCCGTGGTGTTGCTTAGCCGCCAGCTAGGCCTCGCGGAGGACGTCCCTGGAACACGTTGCGACAGGTTACGGCGAGAAAGGCTACAGTTATTGCGTGAGACGCGATGGGAATGTCTGAGATTCGGCGTGGTGGATGAAACTAGCCATCGATGTGTTGGGCCGGGGGTGAGGCTGACGAAAGGGCGGGGTGTCGGCGGGGGGCGACTCTGGCTATCTGTGAGTCGACGTCGCGAGTGGGCAGTCCGAAGCCGGCTGAACTCAGATGAATGGACGTCGGAGTTGGACATTGACGTCGAAGAGTGCTTGAAGACCAAGCGGGCGAACTCGAGATCCAGCTGGGCCATCGGAGATGTCACGAAACCCGGGCGTTGAGAACACGCTCCGTCGTGGACATGGCAGACATTTCTGGATCAAACCTTAAGTGGGCTCACGTAAAGGGCGGGCTAGTGGAGAAGCGAGGGAAAGCGGGTCTGTATGTAAAAAGACATGGCGACAGGGCTGCGCGGGGCAGACAGAGCAGGAGCGAGACGGACGGGGCTGGCGAGCGGGGGAG
>JBBPKM010000471.1:0-14457 GCA_038089255.1 Austroboletus rostrupii
TTGACAACCCAAAATCACTGTTATCCACATTGATTCAATTTTTCATTCTGCATACTTGATTCCTATGTATAGGGCAGCACAGATGCTACCACAAGGGATTCCACCAAATAAATCATATGTCCATTTTCGCTTGGAATGTATCATGAGCTTTTCTTGCTTTTTGTGCTTTTCCACCTTTAGTGGCTGATGTATGATGTTTTGGCACTTTTTGGTACTTATTAGCTTTCACACTTTTTCATGTACCTGAATAATACTTTGAAGTGTAAAAAAGCACAGAAAAGTACAGAAAAGTACTTTGTGAATTTACTGATGCAGTTCATTCCAGTTCGAAAGTGAATTTTCTGGATGTTGAACCAGACACAGCATTTGGTTTGGCTATCTCAAATCTGACCAATAGTGAACATGACCAAAGGTTCAAAATGCATTTGGACATGTTCAAATGCTTTCATGCATGCATTATCAGCACTAGAGTACAACAAATGCAACTTTTATTCCAATTGACATTGCCATCACGGCAGCTCCTCGCTGGGCAATGGAGTACCAATGTCATCATCGTGGCAGCTTGTCATCCACACTCCTCAACCTTGCTGTTGCATTCCCTCACCCTTGTCAACATCACAGCGACTTGCCATCTGCACCCTCAGCTTGCCGTTGTGGCTCTGGGCTGGCAGTCATCATCGTCACTGTGGTGGTGGGTTTGCCTTCATCGCCATCTTGTGGCCATTGGGTCCCTGAGTAGATATCATCATCATCGTCGTGGATGCACCATTGTATCCCTTGCCCTTACCATCAGCATTGTAGGGGTAGTTGGTGTGTAGTCCATTGGCTCCCTGGTTGTATTTTGTCGTCACTGCTGTGGCATGTGCACCATTGTGCTAACTCATCCTCACCATTGCCATTGTAGGATAGTGAGCATGCCATCTGTTGGATCCTTGGGCAGTTTGACATCGTCATTGTCATTGCCACTGTTGTCACAGTGGCTCATCACCAATGTCAGTGGTAATGGCATGATGGGCACACGCACCTTGCATTATCGTCATCACCACCACTATGAGAAAGATAAAACTCTGATGTTACTCCAACATTACTGAATGCACAGAGCATATGGCGAATGACATAGGCCACATGAAGGTAGTAATATATACATGTTTTGTATAGCATAAATTACACAGCTGCAGCCTGGCCTGTAGCAGGCATTGCGCCTAATACCCCACCATCTCCGATTCTTTGATGTTGTAACAGGCAATCCGAATATAGTAATCGAATAACTAATCTCATGCTCCCCGCCGGTACCTGTACTGAGTCGACGTCATATACCATAGGGATGTCGCAGTATAATAGATATCCTGTACCGGTACCGTCACTGCCTGGTCCCACCCAATTGTCGTCCCCTCGCTCCGCGTCTCCTCTGTTGCTTGCTCCGTCAGGTTCTCACGCCCCCATCACGCGCAAAATTTAACCGCAGCGAGCACATGGCTGGTGATTGTGTTGCCATCACCATTGTCGATGTCACTCACATGCAATGTGGCGTTAGCTATTGAGATGTATAGATTTAAATTGAGCTTAAAATCCACATTGCGTCATTAAGTTGTGTGTTCCCAGCTGTAAGCTAAATAATAAACGATGTAGACCCCTCCTCATACGCATTTTTACACTCTACATGTCTACATTCAACATGGGCGTACATTCAACGCGGCTATGCACTATAAAATGCCCACTAGGACCTTCACCTTCTTCATCAGACATGACACCTGAAACGCAATCGAAAGAATCAGGCCCCTCGGATTCTCCTATCATCAACGAGCCCCCTCGTACTCCCGAAATCTTGGCTGAAGATCCTAGCTCAGGCGAACCATCATCCTCAAGTTATAACCAAGTGAGAGACAAACGTCGAGAACGGGCGATGGAGCAGATTGTAGAGACTGAGTCGACGCCAAAAACGGGAAAAGTGGAGCGGGAACTCTCGGCAGACGCAAACTTCAGAGGCCTCTGTTTTCTTACCAATCGGAAGCAGGCTACAGAGCTATGCCACATTGTCCCCAAGGCCATCGATTCTGATCTGGTCAGCTATCCTTCGCATCCTTAAGTCGTTATTACTCACTCAATTATTACATCATAGCGAAACTGGAGTATGTCTGGGATGTAGAACATTTCAACGTGGATACGAGGTATAATCTGATGCATTGTACGCCCACCCATTACGTTCGAAACATGTTTCGTACTGACGTGTATTTAAGTACGGGCCGACTGGCATCATACCTTCAACAGCGGACAATGGGTTTTAATTCCGGAATTCGAAGTTCTGATAGATCTGTCGGTGATATACATGCGAGGAAAGGTTATGAAGAAAGACATGAAAAAGGTGCTTTAATTTTTTATATTGTGCGAAATATTGATTCAATGTCAAATAGTACTTCAAAGAGCGGAGTCGCACTTACCGGTATTACGTTCTTCCAGTTCCTTCATTCCAGGAACCGATTTGTCGTTTCCTGTACGAGGACGACACAAGCTACGAGCACCACTCCCATGCTCCACCTTATAATACCCTCGGGTCTCTCGAGGGATATTTTCACCCTCATTTTGTCATTTTCAATACGGGCCGGAAATTGGCTGCGCTGGATCGTGACGTGATCAAAATGATGTTGCATCTGTTTTCTAAGCAGGTCAATACATTTTATGTTGTTTGTATGATCGCTAATGATGTCCAACCAGGGGGAACAATTATCCCTTTATTTTATACAAGATCTGTATGAAAAAAGGACAGAGGTACACGTACCCGATCACCATAATACTGTCGGGCCATCTAATATGTTATCCATCCCATCTGAGGAAGGTCTATGTAAGTACGTGCATCAAGCTGGACCTCTTCCAAGATGTGAAGATCCTAGCGCCGGTATGTGCTCTCAAGGACAAAGAAACCAAGCCTCTGGTCAACAATGTGCCGGCGATCAGCAGTGGGTGGCACCGCCTCCCCAGGTGACAGACTTCGATAGCTCTTCCTCTGAGTCTGATGACTCTTCCTCTGAGTCCGATGACACAATCTTTGATTACTCCACTGATTGGATCGATGATATCCGTAGTTGGCAAAAGAAGAACACTGGAGAGAAATTGGACTCGTCGGGTACCCCCAACTTACATGGCGACAGGCAACTTATGGATTACATGGAAGAGCATGTTCGTGCCCCTCCTTCACATGCTTGGTACGGTTGGAAGCCAGTTTGGGGAGGTCGCAAAAAACGCTATCTACGTGTATCAGATCGGTCGCAGTTTTCAAGTAACGACTGGGCAGTATATAAGTGTGGTGTATACTTGACGAAGTACGAGGAAGCTTAGACACATTACACATATGTGGGGTACCTGATTCCGGAAAAGTGTACTATTATTGACTCATCATGCCGACCCTGTTGATCGATTGATCCCACGTCTTTTGACTCTGACTCATGTCTGCCTCGCCATTGCATTCAGCATAGACTGACTGCGATTTGAACGTAAATTAATTCGTAAGTCAAAGATTACATTTCGTGCACTATTGGCCGAAAATTGGGACCATGACTCAGCCGCCCTTGTACAGCCCTGTCTGTTGTTACGCAGACTCGCCGGCCGGACAACGTACGCCTTGGGACTGCGCAGATGCCGAAGTGCATCACAATATGCGTACTTATACTCGAGAAACTGAGACTGCTTGAAGCAAAGTCACTCTTCTTTCGTATCATCTAACTGTTCCAATTGCCCTCACTTTATCGTTCCATCATGACAACCACCGTTGCGCCAGTGCTTGTGGTCAGTCTTTCTACCTTTCATATAATTTTAATTAACTAACAAGTGGGCCATTCTAGGCTGGTGGTGGCCCTGCAGGACTCGTCGCTGCGCTCACGCTTCTGAGAAACAATGTTCCTGTACGGATTATCGACAAGGAAGAGCACTACCGCATCGGCCAAAAAGCCAGCGGAGTGTGGGTGAGCATCAGCCCGATAGATTGTCCTGCGGTGCCCTCTGATGGGTAATCGCCCAGCCTCGCACCCTTGAAGTGTTCCACTTTCTTCGTGTCCCTGAGATGTATCAAAGGTCGTTGCCAGTGCTTTCTATCCGAGAATACAAGTCGGGTACGCTCGAGCCTACCAAGACCTTCAAACTGCATCATCACAAAGACCCGAGTCCATCGATTCCTTATGTCAGTTTGGTCCAGTATCTCTAGGCGATGACTTAAACGCTGTAGAACAATCCGAGGTTTATTGGTCAACCGGTCGTGGAAAGCATTCTACGATCTCATGTTGAAAAGTATGGCTGTCACGTCGAACTTGGGACTGCACTCCAATCATTTGAGGACAATGGAGACCACGTACTTGTAAAGTTGGTCAAGAAGAAGGACGGCAAAGAAATCCATGAAACATTCGAGGCGTCATATGTTATTGGTGCGGACGGTGCTAAAGGTGTGTCATGTCATATTGTATACCGTGCGATGCTTATTCTTTCTGAACGCTAGGAGTCACCCGGAAGCAACTTGGGCTGTCATTTCTTGGAGAAACTAAAGAGGATTTGGCCACTCTGATCGGAGACGTCTGCCTAGATGTTGAAGGGATCGACAGAGAGGTACGTGCCACTGACTAGTTTCATTCAATACGTACGGTCTGTTGAGATTATATATCTAGCACACGCACATGTGTGGTGATGGTCCATTTTCAGCCAATTTGTGCGTGTTGGTTCTTTGCCTTTCTGCTTCGTAGCTAATTGTTCTGTAGCTTGATGCTTCGCCCAACGGATGAGATAGCACCTAATGGCTATCAGTTTGCGTTGACCGTGCAACAATACCAGCCAAAGCAACTGATCGCTGACGAGAAGCTGATGTTTGAATGCATGTCTAAGATAATAGGACGTGACATCAATATTTCCAAAGTGATCTTCCTGTCAGAATTCCGGTAAGTCTGTCGCATGTATAGATTTGTATGTCGTGTCTGATGCCTGAAACAGCCCCAATATCAGAATGGTTGAAAAGTTCGGCGTTGGTCGTGTGTTTGTGGCCGGAGGTGAGAAAAAAAATATCATTCCTTGTCCTCCTCGCTTCCTGAGCTGAGATCACCTTCGCAGACGCAGCCCAGTATGTCAACTGTATTTTCCACCAAACCTATGCTGACTTTGCGTTGCAGTGTTCACAGTCCCACTGGTGGCCAAGGTTTAAACACCTCTGTTCAAGATGCTGTAAGTATCTCTCAGCACCGTACGTATGATGACTGAAGCCAGCATTTTGATAGCTGAACATTGCTTGGAAGCTTTCATTGGTCTACAAAGGACTCTCGCCAGCAAGTCTGCTCGATTCCTACACCACAGAGCGTCTTCCTGTCGTTGCGGAGATGCTCAACATCACTACGGGAATTCTAAACCAAATGCGCACATCGTCGACCGCGGAGGACGCGTTGAAGCGCGATAAGCGGATGAACATGCTTGGTGTGAATTATCGGACGAGCCCGATCGTGCTGGACGAGTTTGCGCAGGCAGAACCTGTGAGCGCATACGGGGTATTGGACGAGGGCGTGCTGGTGGCCGGAGATAGGGCCCCGGATACACCAGGGCTTGTCGTGAATGCGGGTGGATCAGAGATGGAGACGAGATTGTTCGATGTGTTTGGTCCCACACATCACACAGTGCTCGTGTTCGTTCCCGATTGGGAGGCCTCGACGGACGTACTGGAGGCGTTGAAGTCGTATCCCGAGGACATGGTGCGCACCGTGATTGTGCTTCCCCATGGCTCGGAGGTGAGGACAAATGTGGCAAAGGCGGACGTTGTGGTCGACCGGGATGGACATGGATACGACGGGTACTTGGTGGGCAAGGGAGAGAAGAGGGTGGTAGTAGTGAGACCCGATGGTGTGGTGGGTGCGATCGTACATGGTGCGGAGGGCACCAAGGCATATCTTTCCAAGGTCTTCGTGTAGTTGAAATACATACGTATTTAGATGGCTGATCCGATCCGATCCGATACAATGTTTTGTGTGACCTACACGTGACATACCAATTTAATGACGAGTGAGTGGTACGACTCCTCGTTAACGTTAGCCGTGGACACCGTAAAGCCCTTTCCTTGAAAAAATGTCGAGCCAACTCAAGGACGTCTACCTCGTCATCGGTGGCAGTGGGTTCGTGGGCCGGCACATTGTTGAACAGCTCCTCGCTCGGGGCGACGTAGTCGCTGTCTTTGACATTGTCCAAAAACACCATGACGTTCCATTTTATTCCGGCGATATCACGAACGAACAAAACGTTTTGGATGCTATTCGCAAGGTGCGTTCTTTGTGCTTGGGAGCAATAAACGCGCGATCGAGGCCCTACTGTTACCTAGTCTTGCACGACCTGCATAATACATACCGCCTCCCCGCAACATGGTGCCAAGGACCCCTCGGTGTACTACAAAGTTAACGTCGAGGGTACGCGGGCAGTTATAAATGCGGCCGTTGCAGCCGGCGTTCGAAAGTTAGTTTACACGAGCTCGGCCGGCGTCGTGTTCGACGGAAGGGACGTGATCAACCTCGATGAACGCGCACCTTACCCGGAGACACCATTCGATGCGTACAATGATTCTAAAGCGAAAGGCGAGGCACTTGTCCTCGAGTCCAATGGAAAGGGCGGCCTTTTAACTGTCGCTCTGCGTCCTGCGGGCATTTTTGGGCAAGTCGCGTCCCACCTCTAATGTCTATCGAACTCATGCGACATATTGCACGTTACTAGCCCTGGTGACCGACAGATGATGGTCGGTCTCTACCAAGTATACCAGCGCGGCCAGACCCACTTCCAGATTGGGGACAACACCAACCTGTTCGACTACACTTATGTCGGAAATGTTGCGCAAGCACATCTCCTTGCTGCAGACAGACTCGTAGACACGGCCCCATCTGACAACATCTCGATAAAGCCCGCTTCTTCAGACATAACTTTGGTCGACTCTATCTCTCGTTCGTCCCTGCACAAGGCATTACCGCCCGTCTCCGCCACGCTTGGTTTTCGACGTGTTCCTACATGCAATGCCCGTCCACTTGGCCCCTACGTCATTCCTCCTCAAAATGCTACAATCCTCGAGAGTGCTTTTAATGCACCACATGACCCATCGAAACCGATGCATGCCATTGTCCGAAACCGCTTTGATCAATTCTCCGACAAAGCCCTTAACATGGCCCCAACCAACTACCTTCGAGTCGCCGGTCAAGCGTTCTTCATCACGAACGGCGAACCAGTGTACTTCTGGGATTTCATGAGAGCGGTCTGGTTGGCGCTCGATGCAGCGACGGGCGAAGGGAAGAAGAGAGCTGAAAGATCACCATGGGTGATTCCGAAGGAATTCGGTATGGTCATAGGCTACCTAGCAGAGACATGGGCCTCGTTGGTTGGGAAGGAGGCTACGTTCACACGGTTTCGAGTGGCCTTTACCTGTGCGACACGATATCACAACATCGAAAAGGCTCGACGTATTCTCGGGTATGAGCCACAAGTGGGGCTCGAAGAGGGTGTTCGTCTGATGGTGGAGGTATGCTTTGTGTGCACGCGCGTTTAACTACCTTACTGATGGCGTTTTGGTTGTAGTCGTTCAAGGCTGAGAATGGGCTCGCCTAGTCCGGAGCAGTGTTCCATCGTCGAGGACTTCTCAGTTATAATATATTCATAATGCCCTTGTTTCGTGTTCAGTTCCATTGTAATCTATAATATTTGTTTTGGTTACCCGTGGTCCGGTGGTTTGGCACGCATAGACTGACCGGTCAGTGGTTTGATGATTGTCCTCTACACACTATTACAATACAATACAATTGTACGGCTCATTGTAGTTCGTCCTATAGTGTTCCTTGTTTCGCTGCCCTTCAGCTAAGCCACACAAATAAGCAACCTGTCCACCGCCCGAAGAGAGCCGAATCTCATCTGGTCATACCAACCTCCTTCAGTATAATCTCGCATGCCAACTTTCGTCCGTTCCCTTTGGCTTCACAGACCTCCTTCAAACGTTTTGCCGTAGATCTGAACTTTTTTGCTTCATCTGTGTGTCCTGTTACCCTCGTCAACGCTCTACCAAATTCTTCGGCCCGAACACCAGGCGCACAGCTTTTGTTTCCGAAAATGCCGATGTCCAGGAACTCGGCTCGGTTTGCATAGTCATACGTGTCAAACCAAACGGGCAGGACAACATGTGGCAATCCTGACCTGTCCAGAAGAATGTCGTTAGCTATTCTATTCATGTCATGATTTTTTTAGAAAAAAAAAAGTTTACCAAATGCCCTCGTAGTACGAATTTGCTCCCCCATGGTGGACCGTACACACTACGTTGGGATGTTGCAATATCGAGACTGGCTCTACGTCAACCCAAGCAACCACTTTCACCCTCCCTTGTTCGATTTCCTTCGCGATAATGTCACCGATCACCTTTCGAATGTCGCTCGTGGTCTTGGCCTTCCAGAATATCTGGAACTTTCCGGTGCCCTCTCGGTCGTGGTAATCCAACAGTATCCGGAATGCGCCCGCCATCTCTCTCGCCACCTTCTCGTCCGAGACGACCAGAGATCCCAAGTTCACCAACACTGTGGGGCCATTGTTCAACCATGTCATCAGCGTTGGATCGCTCTCCTCCAAGGGATCGAAAGGTATGACGATAGGTCCACATGGGACGATAGCTTCCGGGATGATGGCGAATGGAAAGTCAATTTCCGGGAGCGCTGGACAGACATATTTTACTCCGTCATACACGTCAAAACCAGACAACGTGTCGATGCCCAGAGACTTCCGTGCGGCGATAACTTTTTGAGCCTCCTCCTTCCAGATGGTCCATGACATGAGCTGCAAACAGAAACAGATATTGAGGGGAATCTGCCACCACTTGAGTGGGAACGGAAATCCCGTCATTGGACTAGCCGAGACGATGGGTTTAGAAATAGTCAAAAACACAACGGAATGACTAACGCGGGATACTTCCAAAGTGCAGCCAAGTGGGGCTGTACATCTAGCGCGAGTTCCTTGATCGCGTTTGGGTATAAGATCACGAATTTTTGATTGACAAGTTTGCACGCATCTACCGCAGGAAGAAAGGTGACTTCAATCACCACTACATGTGGCTTGATCGCTTCAATCATCTGTTTAGTGGTCTCGATAGCCCCAAGGTGTTCCTCCAAACTCCAGGGAAAAGTTGCCTCTTTCATTATCTGACAATTTTTTGAGGCCCCCAAAAAGCCGGGAGGATGTGGGAGAGTTGCAGAGTTTATACCGTGATTTCCAAGGGCATCCCATAAAGGTGTTAGGCCTGGGAATTCACGAAAGACGATGGAACCCGTAAGTTGGTTACCAACACTTGAAGCGTGGCGGGCTGCGAGGCCTTGGAGACCCCGGACACGGGTTCCGAGAGATGCAGAAGATGATATGTAGACGTTTGCGCCTGCGAGAGCAAGTTCATAGGATGTTGCCAAAAGTACACTGGCTTGACCCCACAGAGAGCTTGTCAAGAGGAGCACGGTTGGTGAGGAAGACATGAGAAGATGGTGAACTGGCTCCGGGCTAAAGGTACTTATTAAATCATATGGGTTCGGAAACTTACAGCCCAGAAATCGGCTCCGTGCTGAAGGCACTTCAGGTTAAATATAGGGGATTCGAGGGACTCACAAGGTGACTCAATTCACCATGTGGAAGTCTTTTTTCATCCGAACCTTCCAGGGAGGTCTTCCATTAAGATAAGTATCGATAGGGCGAAGCGAAATAGAGCGAGTGCATCTGTAGCGGTGTCAAGCTGCTCACAAAAGCCAGTATTTCGAGATGGATGTAACATTATACCAGCTTCAGGAATGTAAGGATGGGTATGGCTATGAGTGAAGCGTTAGCCCAGTGATGTTCCCGGCCATCTAAATCGAGGTTATCTATCACATGGTCAATCCGCGACACAACAGGAATGGAGTAGAATACAAATTTGGCTTACTACACTTAGTATTACACCCGGGCGCCAAGGCCCATCCCGTGACATCGAGACTAGACGTGCTGCCGATGGCCCACTGCTTACCACCAGACTAAATAAGAGTTCTCAAACGGCTAGCCGAGCAAACTAGTGGGCCAACTAGTGTACCAAAAAGTTTCAGAATTTAGTTGCGTGTATTACATGAGCAAGATGCGACACCTCTCCGATTCGAAGCCAGCTTGATGGCCCTTAATGAAGCGCCGTACGAATATTTCCCCCTAATCAATTGTTCACTGGCACACGCTCTGAGAAAGCTCAGGACTTAGAGACCGTGCGTTGGTGTCGATATTGTACAAGAAGTCGCGTTCCATTGAGGTATCGTAATGACTTTAACTCACTCAGGCTTACGCCTTCAAAGCCGACTAGTACTAAAAGTGAGTAGCGCCAGTTATTACCACCTAATCAGCGACCATCATTCCGCTCCATCCGGACGGTTTGGTGGCACTCATTCGCGGGTTACTTTGCATGGCACGAGATAACTCCATCGTGTAGGCACCGACTCGAGTTTGCTTAGTGCACATATATGCGTGGTCCATAGAAGACATTTCTTATACCCTATCAGTCAAGCATTCCGGTATGATTCCCCACTCGAACGTCCGTGGTGGAACAGAAAGAAGATAGAGTTCTAAAGAGCATGCCAAGCAATGTCAGTCAAAATTATGCGTCGAAACAAAAGTGAGACCAGGAGCAAAGTGCAGATTGAAGAAGGAACAACTTACTGCCCAGATCAAAGAAATTGTGAGCGACTTGATAGATTTCGAAGCTTTGTGCCCATCGTGCTGAAGAAAGCCAAGTGCCGCGCATGCCACAGGCGTGTCCAACAAAGCGAGAGAACACAGGCAGGGACGATTAAAACATGGACTACATATCTTGGAACATGGAACACGGCTGCAGGTTTGGTCCACACAACTGGACTTGGGTTGGTGGCCCGAGGAGTTTCACAAGGGCCATCAGGCCCGCTCTTTTTCCTCGGAAGCAGAGAGATCTAGGGTACTACGTAGAGTTCAGCCAGAATAAAAGACCCCGTCGCGGTAGCATTACGTCCCAGGTGAACCTATGTCGATAAAGTTTACTTTCCAAGAGGACACTCTGAGGGGTCAGACATTTTGATGAGATGGACATGAGCAAACGAAACCAAGACTGGAAGATTTAATACACCTACGATGCATTTGACATGTTTGAAACTCGACCGATCGTTTGACTGACGGTGACAAACTACATCTAACCGTTGGTTTCGATCATACGAAGAGGCTCATTCTCGACTCCACCCGATCTTTATGAAGGATTGCATTAAATGAGACCTCCTATGACTAGAAACACTATATGAATACTCAGCGCACCCTCATGACCGGAAGGAATGAATTTTGGCTGGTCTTACGTACTAGGCACTGGGGAGAGAGATGAACCTAGGTTACCACGTTTCAACCAGCTTCTATAACATGATAAAGCTGTGCGAATACTGCATGATACCAGAAACGGTATGAGTGACCACCCGCGGCCGTCAATTGCATGGTACTCTTTCTCCAATTGGATGCGTGAACGTTTCAAAGAAACGTATGAATTCAGGGAAGCACTGAGCATCTTGCCATCTCCCATCGAAAATGGCAAACGGTGCAGACGGCGAACGCTGCGAAGTGTGGCCCCATCACTCGTATGGGTAGGACAATGGACCAACACCCAGGGCGGGGACGAGTGTGCTGCGAAAAAGAACAAAGCACGCGAGACATGCGTATGCTTACTGGAGAGAAAGTTGGAACCCAAGGAGAAGCAGTGTGCGCCTGGCTGGTCGCCGCAGAGTGCTTGGTGGCACCCGAGCTCGTCTCACGGACGAGTCGGAATGGGAACTGCCTCGGTGCCCCCTGCGTTTGCTAATTGAGAGAGCGCAGGTGTAGACATGACGTATGAACGCCGTCTTCTGGGAAATGGAAGTGCGATGACATGCGTCTTCATAAAGCGGGCCAATCGAATGACAAGAGTGATATCATACTGCTTGCGTCGGTCCAGCTGGGTCCTCACACGGATGGAGCGGAAATCAAGAGCTCATCGGCATCAGCGGGTCTGTGGGGCGACGATCCTGATTAGGGTAGTTCGGTACCTCGGTTTCCGCCGGACCTGTGGAACCCGCGGCGGGCGTCGTTCCGTTTTCTCAACAGACCAGCAGCCTGGCAGCCACGCGTTCGCCAGGACCTCGAACGTGGTACAAATTCAAGTCGGTCGTTTCAGGGCTTCGGGCGCGTATCAAGTCACGTCGCCAAGTCGGCCCTTGTTGTCCATAGTTAGCTTGTCACTCATATTTCTTTTCATGAACTTGTCTGCAGGTCACAAACCGCGTTTTTCTTGACTCTCACGCAACATACCGAGAAGCCCAGAATCATGATGCGCCAACTGAATGCCCTGTGTTCGCGGAGGTCCATGTGTTTCAAGTACGTCAATGTCGCTCCAATCAGCTCTTTTGTACGACATTACACAGGTAAGTCTCCACAACGCGTGCTATAGTTTATTCTGTTTCACTTGATCTCACACCGATGCCGTTTCAAAAGCTCCCAAACCAGCCTCGCCGTTGGCGTTCGTGTTTGATATCGTCCGTGACGCGTTCCCGTTTTCTGGAGTCCCGGCATCATGTCGTTTGCTAACCCTCCCTGGTGGCTCAGGATGGTGTTCTCATTCGCGGTGACAACGCCCTACCAGCTGCAAAGCGCGCGTTGGAGATCTTGGATGGAAACAATCCATTTGGCGTGTATGTTATTTCTTTCCACCCCACCACATTTTTTGCCAGGCCTGATCGCTTTCCGCAGAAAAATACCTTACCTTTTAGTAAAGGATACCTCATGTTTTCCACTTCCCATCAAACTCAATTATTCCTCAGCTAACAAATGGCGGTGGCGTGAGCGAGTCAACGCGCTGCCACAGACTCGGTCAACTGCTGGAAGTCAATGTAAGATCCGCGGTGCGAGATGACCTGCTGTTCACTGGGAGAGTTTCCACACAGCTCGATCCTGGGCGATACATTCAAGCCCATACTGTGCTCAAGTCTGTGGTTCACAAATACGCGGATTCACCGGTGCTCGTGCTCGGCGGCAAGGGGGATACGCTCCGAAAAGTTGCCGAAGGGTGATTACTTCATATTCTGGCCGTTCTATTGACAGATCCCTGACCTTGAAAATAGCTATGGCTTCAGACATGTGTACACCACCCTCGACATACTTGCTTGGAATCAGTCGTGAGTCACCCGCCGTTGTCTGGTTCCCAGAAGTCGCTCAAACGGGCAACAGTGTGTGGCCCTTTCACAACCTTACGGTTGAAGAGCGGGAGTCAGTCAAGGTCAGCCCGTCTGCTGTTGCACCGATCAGTTTGCTCAATCAGATGAAATCTATCCTTGATTCAGATCGCAGACTTCTCCAAAACCTGCATTACCGCTATCATTGTATTTCATGATCCTCGAAACTGGGCCCTTGATATTCAAGTGATGTGTGATGTGATCCAATCAGGCGGCGTTGTGGGCGGTCCCTACTTACCCGATGATGCACACAAGGCGGCGGTTGACCTCATTTTCTGCAATCCAGATCTCATATGGAAATCGGATTTTGATAGGCCTCGACTTGGACAAGGGTCGTTTAAGGTGGCCTTCCAAACTGTATTCAAGGTGACCGAGTTGAATGATTCGGCAACTCCCAGAGACAATGACCACATGTTTTCCGCAGTCGCTAACCGGAGCAGCATATCCGTATACCCAGTTTGGAAAACCGACGGAAGCGACGTATCAGTTCGCGGAGCAAGTGTTGCGGGGACAACTAGAGGAAAAATACAGTGCTGACTCGGTGTAGGTGACAAATAGGAGCGATGTGTCTCTTGTCAGTGCTGAAAATTGGATATTTCGCTGGACAGGTACATGGTTGGGGGTGAGTCGCTTAGTATGCCTAGTAACCACGAATTCATGTTGGACTGCTCAGACAACCCAGAATCGGACATTGCAGGGGCGAATGCGGCACGTTGGAAGTCCATACTGGTCAGGACGGGTGTTTGGGACCCTCGTCAGGGACCGCCAAGCCACCGCCCAACACACGAGGTCGAGGATGTGGAGCAAGCTGTGCAATGGGCACTGAAGCAGGAGTTCAGCCGTAAGCATGAGGCGGTGAGGGGGCCATAAACCTTGACACGGTTAAGAAGGGTTAGGCAACGAAGGGTTAGATTTTGCGCACGGCAATACATGGACTTAGACGTAACCCTGGCCATGGCTGCCAACATGCCGGGCTTGATTCCCAGGAGACAGGAATTTCATCTGGGGCTGTCCGGCATGTCGATCAGCACGCTCCGTGGCGACCTGAGCGGGCAGGTAGCCTGTCTTGTTTGTTTTGTTTTTCTTTTCTTTTTTCTACAAACACGCGGGAAGGGGCAGATCTCAGATTGGTCAGCTGGGCATGTTGTCGGCGGGCGACCGCGCAGGGAACGAGCGATCACAGTCGGAGTGCAGGCTGAGGGGCTCGATG
>JBBPKM010000472.1:0-14448 GCA_038089255.1 Austroboletus rostrupii
TTAGACTACAAAAAGTGGGGAACATACTAGATAGGTGGTCCAGTGTTGCAACAGTTGGAAGGCAGTTTCCATGCTCAGTGGGGATGGAGTCCTTACAGTGGTTTCCTCATGACCACAGCCTTGAAGGCTATGACTATTTATTAGATGTGCATGCTAGCCTCATGCACTAGGATGTTTCTTATTTGTCATGACAACATGCTTTGATAGCATGGTGCACTTTTTATGACATTTACGACTTATATCTATTCTTTAGATTCTTAGAATATTTCTATTGGACGATTATGTAGTTATTGTACAGTATATCTTAGATCCCATGTACATACGTGTACATAGTCCTTTCGTATATAAACCCCCCAGGGTGACAGGACTGGATCCCCAGTCTTGAAGTCCTGGATCTTCCCTCCAAAGCTTAGGAATTTTCATCCCCTCTAAAGAAGTCCTCTCAAGTCCTTGAGCTGGCCAGGTAATCAACCCTAGATAGCAAGGCCTAGTGTTAAGACTCCATTAGCAAAGTATCTATTGAAGATAAGCCTTTAGTGCTTAAGCCCAAGGTGACACTCTTAAAGCCCACAAGATATGTTTCGGCTTTGACGTTTGGACCTCAGCACTTGAAGTGTTTCTGTTACACTTTGACCGGATAGGTAGGAGCGTAGCCCTTGTGAGGACAAGAACCAAGAGTCAGATAACTCTAGGGTTGAGGGTTCGAGGTAGTTCAGGATAGCGTCCACTCAATAGTAGGACGAGGACTAGTTGACTAGGAAACCAGATGAAAGAGAGTGCCTGGGAGCTAGCATGAAGACAAGATGTATTCGAGAGAATACAAGGGAAAACTAAGCTAAAGTACATGGAACCCG
The DNA here is from genome assembly GCA_038089255.1 of Austroboletus rostrupii. Lineage (NCBI taxonomy): Eukaryota > Fungi > Basidiomycota > Agaricomycetes > Boletales > Boletaceae > Austroboletus > Austroboletus rostrupii. The sequence goes on from JBBPKM010000472.1 coordinate 855, forward strand.
TTGAGGGGTTTATATACATGAAGGAGAACTCGAGGGCAGGCTCATGGAGTACAAAAGAAGACATAAAGAGTAAGCATGTATGAGTAATGCTGACTGAAGTATCAGTCAGCAAGAAGTAATGAGTAAAGTGAGATGAGTAAGTATGGAGGAACCAGAGTACCGGTACAATAGTCATGAGAAGACGCGAGTGACTATTGTGAAAGAAAGATAAGTCCAAATAAGGGCATAATGGAAGAAAGAAATGAGAACTAGGGATAAATCGTAACATTACCCCCTTATTACATTCGAAGCTATCGCGAAGAACCTAGATATCTAAATATCCTCCGCACAGAGAGCCCGTGATGTTGGCATAGGCCACATCGTCTAGTCCATTGTCGGAAGGTTCTGGAGAAGGAGCTCGGGGAGGAGGAGGACGCCAGGGATGACTTGTGGGGTAGGGGCATGCACGAGGAGTACCCCGTGTACTGTTGTGAAATCCAGTGGGAGAGATGGGGAGACCGAATGTAACAGTGGCACGATGAGAAGAGGAGGAGACCGAAGAGTGATGTGATGAGGACGAGGAGGACGGGGGAGACGGTTTAGGAGTGGATCATCGAAGAGGACAGCGATTAGCGCGATGACCTGGTGCCCACCTAAGACACTGTGTGGATTGAAAGTATCAGCAGTCAACTTGAACATGATTGAGACGGTGGCATTGAAAACAGGTTTTGTGATAATGCGGGTGATTAGAAGATAGTGGGTCAAACCCATCATTGCCAGACCACCATGCTTTCGTCTGTTGCATAAGTTGTTCTTCAAGCGAATTCAGAGCGGAGGAAGAAGCCGATGGTGTAGAGGGAGGTGGAGTCGTCAACCGTTCAGCCAATGGTGTCTTTGTTGCTAGCTCCTTGCAGTAGCGGTCTATGTCCAGGAGGAAGTCGGTCATGTCGAGTTCGTGCATTGCAGTGATAAGGTCCTGCTGGAGGTTGTCCCTAATGTGAATAAGTCGTTGCCCATAAAGGGCTGTCTGAGCATCCTGAAGGAGAATATTCCCCATAGTTCCTAAGAATCCGCACTGAAGGTAAGAGCAATACAGAGCATGGGCAGCGGAGTCGGGATCAAGGTGTGCATCGATGGCAGTAGCGAAGCGAGAGTCCACGAGGATTTGCTCATATGTGACTGAGTGAACGGGGTTAACCACCAGTTCTTTGAAACAATGGGCAAGGCGAAGAGTGTCGATGGTGAGGATAGGGGTAGGGTGGTTCAGGGCAGTAGCGGTAGCTTCAATGGTTTCAAGGGTGACCAGAGGGGTAATGGGACGAGTGGGTGTGGGAGAAGGTACCGTAGAAATTGGTAGAGAGGAGACAGAGGAAATAGAAATGGTGTTGGTGAGAGGCGAAGACATTGTTGGAGATGTTGCAAGTGAAGGTTTCAGGTGCGTTGAGGGGAGAAGACAGAGGGGTGGAGTTTTTTGTATGCTAGGAGGGCGGACTTTGCATATTTAAGATCCTGCTCTGGGACCCAAGAATCTTCTTCAGCTGAGTATCCTTTCCATCGGATCAGATAGGAGCAGGTATGCGGAGTTCCGCGATGCCATATGATCTTCTCTATTTCGTATTCTTCTTCGCCGGTGATAAGATCAGGAGGTGGCGCAGGGAAGTTCTTGCCATAAATGGGGTTCTTGGTATATCTCGTGAGAAGGGAAGCATGGAAGACATCGTGTATCTTTCATGCAGCAGGAAGGCGGAGACAATAAGAGATAGGTGATAGGACCTGGACAATGGTAAAGGGTCCTTCGTGTTTCAGTGCAAACTTTGGGTTAGCAATAAGTCGCTTGATATTCCTGGCTTCTAGCCAAACCTTATCTCCCTTGGCAAATGGCATAAAGCCTCTTCGTGTCCGCGTGGCCATAGTTTGCCGAGCTAATTCGTGTGCCGCTAGAGCTTCTTTTCGAGCTGTAATAAGGGTTTTTAGGCGGTTTTCGGCAGCTGGGAGTTCTAAAGGATGAATGATGGAGGGAAGGGTGACTGGTTCATAGCCCATGGCAAGGTAGAAAGGGGATTTGCCCGTAACAGAGTGAGGACGGTGATTAAGGATGAACTCGGCTGTTGTAATATGGTCAGCCCAAGTTCCAGGGGAGTTACTGCATACTATGCGGAGGTATGTTTCAATTTCTTGATTAACTCATTCAGTTTCACCATCTGTTTGAGGATGGTATGTTGAAGAGAGGGCGAGTTTATAGTTTAAGAGTTTTTCTAGTTCTTTTGTGAAGGCAGAGGCAAACTGTGGGCCTCAGTTGGAGATGATCTTGTCATAAAGACCAAAGCGTTTGTATACTGAGTGAAAGAAAAGAGTAAGCCCATGGTCAACCACGACCAAGAGGGAATCAAAGCCAGCAGAAAGAGGAAGATTGGTAATAAGGTCGCAGGATATTTGTTGGAAGGGATGTGTACAGGAGGATGCGATGGGTGTTAATGGAGGAACAGTGGGATGAGTGTTAGATTTGTTTTGTTGGCATGTGGCACAATCAGAGATGTAAGAGCAGACAAAGGAGGCGAGGCCCGGCCACCAGAATTCTGCTGCAACCAATTGGCATGTTTTAAGGTATCCAGGGTGACCTGCCGTAGTGTGATCATGGCATCGAGCCACAACAGAACAGTGGAGGGTTGGATCGGCAGGGACATAGATGCATTCACGATAAAGGAGGATACCATCGCGATATTTCCAATCGGAGAGACGAGAGTGAAGGGCATGTGGTAGGTCATCTTGGATGGATTGGAGAGATTGGAGGACGAGGGGATCAGATGATGATGCCATAGAGATTTTGTCATGGAGGGCGAGGTCGATAAGGTTAACAAAAAGGGATAGGGGGAGACGAGTGACTGCATCATTGTCGGAAGAGTTGTCTGGGCAGCGATCAGGGTGACGAGAAAGAGCATCAGGTCCTGCAAGGAGTGTGCCAGGCACATAGATCATTTTGAGGTCATGGTCCGCGATATCTAAAAGCCAGCGTGCTTGTCGATGATTGAGTTTCTGGGGTTGTTTAAAGTAGATGAGATTTTTATGGTCTGTGAAAACTTGGACAGGGAAAGCAGATCCTAGGAGATAATGGTGCCAAGCTTGAAGAGCTCGAATGACGGCGGGGAGTTCTCGATCGTAAATATCGTAGTTCCGTTCTGTGGCAGAGAACATTTGAGAGAGATACAAACATGGGTGCCAATCACCATTGTCATCGGTTTGGAGTAATATGCTGCCAGTGGCATACTTAGAAGCATCAGTGGCAATGGCGAAGGGTTTGGATGGGTCAGGAAGTCGAAGAACAGGTTGGGAAAGGAAGATTTCTTTGAGACAAAGGAAGGTGTTGTTGCAAGCTTCCGTCCATGACCAGGGGTGGTCCTTTTTTGTGAGGTTGAGGAGGGGACGAGCAATGTCAGAGTATCCATTGATGAAGCATCGGTAGAAGTTAGCAAAGCCGAGAAAAGAACAAACTTTCTTCGGCTTCGTAGGTGTGGGCCAGGAACTGATTCCTTCAAGTTTAATGGGGTCCATAGCAAGAGACCCAGGCTTGGCAACCATGCCTAGATATTCAACTTGCTCTTAGTTGAAGAGACATTTTTGGAGTCATAGACGAAGGTGGAGTTCTCTCATGCGTTGGAGAACTTGTCGTGTAGTGGCGTTGTGGGTTTCCTGATCGGGAGAGAAGATAAGGATATCATCCATGTAGATGATGATTCTTCCTTCCGCAATAAGGTCTCGGAATTCTTTATTCATAAAGCGTTGAAATGTGGCAGGGGTGTTCTTAGGGCCAAAAGGCATGATGACTGGTTCAAATAAACCACGGTGGGTGATAAAGGCCACTTTCCACTGATGCCCTTCTTTGATACGAATGTTGTTGTATCCCCATCGAACGTCGAACTTTGTAAAGACTTTGGCATCCTTCAATTTGTCAAGGAGGTCGGAAATAAGAGGGAGCAGGTAGGCGTCACGGATGGTGTGTTTGTTTAGGTATCGGTAGTCTTGTACGGGGCGAAGTTTTCCGTCTTTCTTTTTAACGAAGAAAAATGATGCGGCTTGAGGTGAGGTTGAGGGACGAATCTTCCCGCTTTTAAGGTTCTCATCGAGAAACTCATCCTGTGCTTTCCTTTCATCGGCTGTGAGAGGATAAAGTTTTCTGATCTTGGGTACAAATGATTCTGTAAGATTGATCTCGTGGTCGCAGTCGCGAGAGGGGGGAAGTGGTGTGTTTTCATCAGAGAAGATATCGGCAAAGTCTTTATATTGTTCTGGTAAAGAGATGTCTTGTTTCTTGGCATGGATGGCCAGGTTGGTAGAGGTGGTAAGAGCGGCACAGGTTAAAGCGGGGTTTGGGATGAATCGCCCATTGGCCAGAATGGTTCGTGATAGGGTTTGGAGGGGTTTAAAGTGCGCCATGTCATGGGCGAGGGCTATATTGGCACACAGTACATCGTCTTCTGTCCTGTTGAGATACCTGAAGAGATGTTTGTCTATGAGAGCATCGACGTAAAGATGTTGAGGTGGGGGAATGGCATAGTCAGGTCATTGAAGGTTGTATAGTTTTAACCATCACTGTTTTTCCTGTTTGTGGGTAGCGACTAAATCTGCTGATTGATCCAAAATTTCGGGGATATCGAGTGTTTTCTTTCCCCAGTCGATGATAGGGTTTACAGCCGTGAGCCAAGGAAAACCCAGAATAGCAGTTTCCTTGCCACAGTTCATCAAGTAAAACTCGACTCTTCGTACATATCCGTTGATGTTGACAAAGAGAGTAGTTTTGAACTTGATAACTCCATTCTTGTTTGTGGAAGCATCGACATTTCTGATGGTTACTGGTTGAGGGAGTCGTGTTTGGGGAAGGTTGTGTTTTCGGGCAAAAGCCCAGTCAATACAGGATATTTGCGCTCCGGAGTCGACGAGTGCAGAGGTTGCAATGGCTTTTATCATGTCGGTTGGTACCAATAGCTGAATAGGAATGCGCATTGATTTCATGGCTATTGGTACAGAGTTACATGATAATTCGGGGGGAGGAGAAACGTGCGTTGCGAGTGTTTCTCCATTCAAAAATCCAAGCGAATCCTTCCAACTGTTTCATCGTCTGGGAGTTCCTGAATTGAGGGTTCTTCTACTCTTTTTACATCTCTGGGTGGTGCTGGGTTTCGGTTAAACTTGTTGGGGCATTGATGAGCCATATGTCCCTTTCTTCGGCAAGCTAAACAAAGTCCTTCTTTGATGCATCGTTCTCTTTCCTCCGGAGTGAGCTTCTTGAGGCGGATGATGTCTACATCCATGGCATTGGGATTGCGAGCTGGTTGGGATCGAGGAGTAAAGGTTGGGGAGTAGGTAGTGTTACTGCGTTTGTGACGGGCAGCGATCTCAATCGCTCTTTCTTCTACACTGGCGAAATGAGCGGCTTTAGCATACCACTCCGTGATCTTGTTAGGGACTTTCTCCATTGTATGGATGCGGCGCATGAGAGAGACAGGGATCCCTGAAGCGAAATAATTGATCAGGACTTGATCGTCGCTGATTCCGGTGATTGCCACTTTGTTTTGGAAGGTGGCAATGTATTTCTGTAGGGCGGGGTTATATCCACCTGAGTGATTCTCATAGATGCATTCTTTGGCGAGCCATGCTAGGGAATCTCCTTTGATGTCAGCATTTTCAAATGCCATTTTGAAGTCCTTTTCGAAGTCCGCCCAGGCTCTGAGAGTGAAGGTTCCACTTGTTAATTTGGCCTCGCGAAAGGTATCTGCCCAAGTGAGGGCGGTCCCCTTTTTCATAAATGAGAGAGCGTACACGATTTGCTTGTTCGGGGTATCATAGAGTTTGTCATTTACAGCGAGATAGAGTTGAATGGAGCAAAGCCAGGGAAGAGCTTGAGAGTATGAGCCATCAAAGTCATCAGGAGTACCAAGGTGGAGTTCGGTTGGTCTTGGTGCAGTGGTGGTGTTGGACATGGTTGGTGCGGGTGGTGCTGGTGGTATTGGGGTGGAGGAAAGAAGATTCTTCCGGTCTGTGGTTGCAGGGTAGGACTAGGTGGAGTAGAGACCCGAGGGATTACCAGGGATTGTTCAAGTTGTGCTGTTAAGTTGCGGGTGTCTTGGTTTTCCTGGGCGAAGGGCTTGTCAGGATCTGTGGGGATTTCTTCCGAAGAGTTGGAAGTGGTTGATGGTGCTGGGGAGTCTTGGCGATGTTGCCAGCCGGAGTATCGATTCGGGTGAATGTTGGGTGATCTAGAGCAATGCTAGTCGCGTCAGATAGAACTTAGTTCTTTTGTTACACTTTGACCGGATAGGTAGGAGTGTAGCCCTTGTGAGGACAAGAACCAAGAGTCAGATAACCCTAGGGTTGAGGGTTCGAGGTAGTTCAGGATAGCGTCCACTCAATAGTAGGACGAGGACTAGTTGACTAGGAAACCAGACGAAAGAGAGTGCCTGGGAGCTAGCACGAAGACAAGATGTATTCGAGAGAATACAAGGGAGAACTAAGCTAAAGTACATGGAACCCGTTGAGGGGTTTATATACGTGAAGGAGAACTTGAGGGCAGGCTCGTGGAGTACAAAAGAAGACATAAAGAGTAAGCATGTATGAGTAATGCTGACTGAAGTATTAGTCAGCAAGGAGTAATGAGTAAAGTGAGATGAGTAAGTATGGAGGAACCGGAGTACTGGAGGGGGATGAGATAGAGACAATAGAGGCAGTGGTAGACATGACAGTGTGGGTTCTTGCTTATCTCCTCTTGATCGTTCGTTTCTTATATTCTGCCAACAAGGTCCGTGCGTTTCCTAGGTCTGATTCAGTGACCCAGGAATCTTCTTCAGGTAAGTACCCTTTCCATCGGACAAGATAAGATCATGCCGACGGTCGTCCATGATGGCGTAAGATTTTTTCTATTTCATATTCTTCTTCTCCTGCGATTAAGTCAGGTGGTGGTGACGGGAAATTCCGTCCATAGGTGGCATTCTCCGTATACCTGGAAAGGAGGGACGTGTGGAAGACATCATGAATCTTCCATACCTGGGGAAGTCAGAGGCGATAGGTGATCGGGGATAATACCTGGGTGATTGCGAACGGGCCTTCTTGTTTTGCCGCAAACTTGGGGTTTACGATGTTTTGTTGCAAGTTCCTCGCCTCCAACCAGACCTTCTCTTCTATTTTGAAAGGAACAAACTTTTGCCGTTGTTACGGTTTTTCCTTTGTCCTCGCGCGTTCTACTACGGACTACTCTTTCTCTCACGACGCCCCTATCGGACTACTTCGGCATCGTACCTGCCGCCGCAGGTTTCCCTCCTCTTGTCATTTGTATTACCAGACGGCTGCGCACTTACTCATTCAATAGCCCAGTCGTCGTCAATATTTCCCTTTCCGTTTCCTGGTCCGTGTACTTCGCCGATACCTATTTATGTTGTACGAAGTATACGCTGTACTTTAGTTTAGTTCTCCTTGGTCAATACCAAGCGTCTGCTTTGCTCCGCAACGTTCTCTTCCGTTGTGAACCTCGGGCATCTAGTCATCGTCCTACTATTGAGTGGACGCTTACTCTTGCTACTCCTCGACGCCGTTGTTACCACGGCAGTACACCGGAGTCCCTTCCACAGGGGCTAAATACCTCGTCACCCTCGCAGAGCTCGGTTCATCCAAGGCTACGCTTGTGCCCACTCGGGAGCAAGCGTAACAGCCGTGTTCATTTAATCATAACTTGTCGGGCAAGTTCGTGTGCCGCAATCGCCTCGTTCCTCTCTTGCGTTAGTTTCCAAAGTCATTTGTGTACTGCCGGGAGATCCCTTGGTGATACGACAGAGGGGAGTGCCATTGGGTCATAGCCCATACATAAATAAAATGGGGACTTTCCAGTTGTGGAATGGGGCTGGTGATTGTGGACAAATTCCGCTGTCGTCAGGTGTTCCGTCCATTCCGTCGGGTGGTTTCCACAGATGATATGGAGGTATGTCTCTATTTCCTGATTTACACGTTCTGTCTCTCCATCGGATTGCGGGTGGTAGGCAGTGGATAGTGCTAGGCGGTAGTTTAGGAGGCATCCCAGTTCCTTTGCAAATGCAGAGGCGAATTGGGGTCCCCAGTCTGAGATGATTTTGTCGTATAATCCAAAGTGTCAGTATACTGAGTGGAAAAAGAGTTGGGCAACGCCTTCTGCCGAGATGGTTTTTGTGGTAGGGCAAAAAATTACCCCCTTTGTAAGACCATGGTCGACCACGACCAAAAGGGCATCAAAGCCGGCAGAGAGCAGGAGTCCCATGATGAGATCACACAAGATCTGTTGAAAAGGGCGCGTGCAGGAAGACAGGATCAGGATAAGTGGAGGTATGATTGGATGAGTATTGACTTTATGTTGTTGGCAATGGTGACAGCCAGCGACGTACGAGCGAACAAAGGCGGCGAGGCCTGGCCACCAAAAGTCAGTCGCGACGAGTTGACGCGTTTTAAGGAACCCCAGATGTCTGGCTGTGGCGTGGTCATGGTATTTTTGGAGAATGGAGCGACAAAGGTGGATATTGGGGGGAACATAAACACGACCTTGATAGAGGAGAACTCCATCATGGTGTTGCCAGTCAGCAAGGCGGGAACAAATGGCAGCGGGAATGTTGTCTTGGATGGACTGTAATGTGGAGAGGACAAGGGGGTCCGAGGTGGATGAGCGGGAGATACAGTTGTGGAGGGCGATGTTGATTAGGTTAACAAATAACGAGGGTGGTAAGAGGGTGACTTCCATGTTGTCGGAGGAATCATCAGGGCATTGGTTGGGTCGGCGGGAGAGGGCATCTGGCCCGGTGAGCTGATTTCCTGGGACGTGTTGGATGCGGAGATCATAGTCGGTGAGGGTAAGAAGCCAGCAGGCCTGACAGTGGTTCAGGGCGTGTGGGGCTTTGAAGTAGGTGAGATTTTTATGATCCGTCAAGACAAGGACAGGCTCTACTGAGCCAAGGAGGTAATGCCGCCAGGCGGTCAAGGTGTGGAGAATGGCGAGTAGTTCTCTGTCATAAATGTCGTAGTTGCATTCGGTGGCTGAGAACATCTGGGATAAGTATGAACATGGTTGCCATTCTGCGTTCTCATTCTGCTGTAATAAAATGCCACCGGTGGCATACTTTGAGGCATCTGTGGCGATGGCAAAAGGTTTGGTCTGGTCCGGCATGTGGAGCACTAGTCGTGAGGTAAAGATTTCTTTCATACAGAGAAAAGCTGTCTCGCAAGCTGGGGTCCAAGACCACGGGTGGTCTTTCTTTGTTAAATCAAGGAGAGGGCGAGCGATTGTTGAGTACCCAGGGACGAACTGCCTATAGAAGTTGGCAAACCCAAGGAAAGATCGAACTTCTCTAGGTTTTGTTGGCGTGGGCCACGAAGCGATCCCTTCAAGTTTTACGGGGTCCATGGCGAGAGAACCGGGCGTTGCGATCATTCCTAAATATTCAATGGTTTCAGAATTAAACATGCACTTTGCCAGGCAGAGACGGAGGTTAAGTTCTCTCATATGTTGGAGGACTTGTCAAGTGGTTTCGTCGTGGTCATTTTGGTTTGCAGAGAATATAAGGATATCATCCATGTAGATGACGATTTTTCCTTCTGCTATCAGGTCTCGGAATTCCTTGTTCATAAAACGTTGGAATATAGCCGGAGCGTTCTTTGGACCGAAGGGCATAACGACTGGCTCAAACAATCCTCGGTGAGTAATGAAGGCAGCTTTCCACTGATCCCCTTCTTTGATGCAGATGTTGTTATATCCCCATCGGACGTCGAACTTAGTGAAGATTTTGGCTCCACATAATTTATCTAGGAGGTCAGAGATGAGGGGAAGAGGGTACGCATCTCTGATGGTATGATCATTTAGGTATCGGTAATCCTGTACCGGATGTAGTTTTCCATCCTTCTTTTTGACGAAGAAGAAGGGGGCCGCTTGTGGGGATGTGGAGGGACGAATCTTCCCTGACACGAGGTTCTCGTTCAAGAATATATCCTGCGCTGCCCTTTCTTCCATCGTCAGCGGGTATAGCTTTCCAATTTTTGGCTTAAATGTTTCTGTGAGATTTATTTCGTGATTGCAATCTCATGGCGGAGGTAGCGGGGTATCGGTGTCCGAGAAGATATCTGCGTATGCGGCATACTGCAGGGGTAGGATAACTTCTTCTTTCTTTGCCTGAATAGCGAGGTCCGTGGACGTGGTGAGTGCGGCACATGTGAGGGCTGGGTTCAGTAGGAATCGCCATCCAGCTAACACCGTCCGGGATAGCGTTCGAAGGGGGCGTAGGTGCGCCATTTCTCTGGTGAGACAGATCGTGCTGCATACTACGTCATCCTCGATCCTGTTTAGATAGCTGAACAGGTGTTCATCTACTAGTGCGTCTACATCAATATGGGACGCAGAAGCGGGCTCGCAACTTGGTTGTCTAAGGTTGTAGAGCTCCGCCCATCGTTGTTTTTCTTTCTCATGTGCCGCAATGAGATCTTCTGACTGATCCAATTCTTGTGGGACTTGGAGCATTTTCTCTTTCCAATTTATGGCGGGGTTGGCTTCGGTAAGCCATGGGAATCTGAGGATCATGGTTTCTTTTCCACAGTTCATGAGGTAGAATTCGGTGGATTGTACATAGCCGTTTACGTTGACGAACAATGTAGTTTTGAACTTGATGGTTCCGCTGGTGTTGACGGAAGCATCTACATTCCTAATGGTTACTGGGGTGGCAAGGCGGGTTCAGGGTAGTCCTCGGGAGCAGGCGAACTCCCAATCGATACAGGATACCTGGGCTCCTGAATCTACTAAGGCAGTGGTTGCAATGGCTTTGATGTTCATGTCAATGGGCAGCATAATCTGAACAGGGATTCGCATTGCTTTCATTGAAACTGGGATAGTGTTACATGAGACATCTATAGGAGAGATGTGCATAGCGGATGTTCTCCTTTCTAAAAATCCAGATGGAGTTTTCCAACTGTTTCGTCGTCCTGCATTCCTTCAATGCGGGCAGTGGGTTCTTCTTCCATCTTTCAAACGATTCGTGATGGGGGTGGCCTTTGGTTTGGGACATTGTTGGGGCATGTTCGTGCTGAGTGTCCTTTCTTTCGGCACCTAAAACATAATCCCTCTTTTCAGCATTTCTCTCGTTCCTCCAGAGTAAGTTGTTGGATGTTGATGGTGTTGACATCCATAGTGTTGGGGTCGCGGGCTGGTGTGTTGTGGGGTTGGAACGATGGGGTGAATGGGGTATATCGTCGCATTCTTTCTCGTGCGATGACTTGTGCTCTTTCCTCTACACCGGCAAAGTGGACGGCCTTGGCATACCATTCAGTGATGGTGGTTGGTACCTTCTCCATAGAGTAGATTCGGCGCATGAGGGGTTCTGGGATTCCACTGGCAAAGTAGTTGATCAGGACTTGATCGTCCGTGATTTCTGTGAGGGTGACCTTGCTTTGGAAGGTGGCGATGTACTTTTGCAAGGCAGGGTTGTACCCTCCTTGCGGGTTTACCAATAGTCGTTCCTGAGCAAGCCAAGCAAGCAAATCTCCCTTGACATCTGTGTTTTCAAATGCAGCTCGGAACACTTTCTCAAAGTCGGACCAGGTTCCTAAGTCAAAGATTCCTGCCATGAGTTTGGATTCTCTAAAGGTATCGGCCCAGGTTACAGCCGTTCCCTTTTTCATGAAAGACAACGCATAAGCGATTTGCTTGTTCTGCATGTCATATACTTTGTCATTGACGGCCAGGTACAGTTGTACTGACCATATCCATGGTAGGGCTCTGGCATAGGAGCCGTCGAAGTCCTCAGGGGTACCGAGGCAAAGTTCTGTGGGTTTTACAGGGGCAGTGGCGGTGTTCGACATTGTGGATGCTGTAACAGGGTTCGGGGGTTGTACTGGGTTCAGGGGTGGAAATGCAAAGATTCTTCTGGTCTGCGGCTGCAGCGTAGGACTCAGTGGTGTCATTGTTCGTGGGATGACTAAGGAGCTGCTGAGCTGTTGCTCTAGTTCGCGTAGTCCGAGTGTTTCGGTGTCAATGGGTTCATCGGGGTGTGTTGGTACTGTGTCAAAAGCGTCGGAAGCAGTCGAGGGTGCAGGGGAGTCCTGCCTATTTCTCCAACTGAAGCGGTTGAACGAAATGGTGGGTGATCTAGACGATGCTAGTCGCGGCGAGAGAGTTTAGTTCTTTTGTTACACTTGTTCCGGGTAGGACACAAGTATAGCCTCGGATTAACCAAGTCCGAGCTAGGGTCGAGGGTCAAAGGTAATAGCCCCTGTGGAAGGGCTCGAAGGTATAGCACAAAGGAGCGTCCACTCAAAGTAGGACGAAGACTTTGGTGCTTGAAGGTCTCAATGGAAGAGAACACTGAGGAGCAAAGCAAACTTGGTATTGACCAAGGAGAACTAAACTAGAGTACATGGTGTACTACACACAACGTAAATAGGTATCGGCATAGGACATGGACCAAGAAGTAAAAGGAAATAACTGTTGCGACTAGGCTATCAAATGAGTAAATGTGCAGTCATATGATAATACAAATGACAAGAGGAGGGAATCCTGCAGCAGCAGGAATGATGCCGAAGTAGTCCGTATAAGGGCATCGCAAGAGAAAAAGATAAGTCCATATAGTAGAAACGACGAAACGTAACAGTTCCTAGAGATCCACACTGGAGATATGAGCAGTACAATGCATGGGCAGCTGAATCAGGGTCAAGGTGGGCATCAATAGCAGTGGTGAAGTGAGAGTCTGTGAGGATCTGCTCATATATGATTGAACAAATAAGATTGATGACTTGTTTTTTAAAGTGGTGTGCAAGATGAGAAGTATCAATGGTAAAGATATTGGTTGGGGGGTTTAGAGTGGCAGTGGTGGCTTCAATGACAGCAAGTGTGAGGAGGGGAGTAATAGGACAAGTTGGCAAAGGAAATGCTAGAGTAGAATTTGGAAGGGAAGAGATAGAGGAGATGGAGATGGTGTTGGCGTTGGGCAATGACATTGTTTGTTGTTGCAAGTGAGAGATAAAGTGTGTTGAGGGGGAAAAACGGAGGAGTAAAGCCTTTTGTATGCTTGAGGAGTGGATTTTGCATTTTCAAGATCCCATTCTGGAACCTATAAGTCTTCTTCAGCTGAATATCTGTTCCATCAGATTAAATAGGAATGGATATGCAGAGTTCCATGATGCCATATGATCTTTTCAATTTTGTATTCTTCTTCCCCAGTAATAAGGTCAGAGGGTGGTGCAGGGAAGTTCTTGCCATAAATATCATTTTTTTTTGTATCACATGAGAAGAGAAGCTTGGAAGATGTTATGGATTTTCCATGAGGCTAGGAATTGAAGGCAATAAGAGATAGAGGAGAGGACTTGAATAACAGTAAATGGTCCTTCACATTTTGGCACAAACTTTCATTTTAGATTTTGTACTTCTAGCCAAACTGTTACAACTTGTCCCTACCTTGCTGAAACACCTCAAATCCCAAGTCAAAGTAGACAAGGGTCTTCAAGATATATAGCTTTGGCTTCAATGACTTAGAAGCCTCTTTGGAGAGAAGGGACTTTGCTTAGAGGGAGAACTCCAAGACTTCAGAACTGGGGAGCCAGTTCCGTCGTCCTGGGGGTTTATATACTA
>JBBPKM010000473.1:0-14411 GCA_038089255.1 Austroboletus rostrupii
ATCCATCCTTCCGGCACCTTTCTCTTTCTACCATGGTAAGCTTTTTCATGTGCACAGTGTCGACGTCCATGGCATTTGGGTCACGACTCAGAGTTGGTCGCATTTGGAGGTTGGGGGTAAACATCGTATTTCTGTGACGGTGGCAGGCAGCTATTTCGAGTGCTTGTTCTTTGACACTGGTGAAGTGAGCTGCTTTGGCATACCAGCTGGTGACTTTATCCGGTACTTTTTCCATTGTATGAGTTCTCTTCATGAGTGATACTGGTATTCCTGAGGTGAAGTAATTGATCAGGACCTGGTTGTCCATGATCCCAGTGATAGCAACCTTATTTTGGAAGGTTGCAATATACTTTTGGAGGGCTGGATTATATCCACCTGATCAATTTTCATAAATGCATTCTCGAGCCAGCCAGGCAAGGGAGTTGCCTTTGAGGTCCACATTCTCAAAAGCAGCCCTAAATTCTTTTTCGAAATTGGCCCAGGTCCCCATTGTAAAGGTTCCTGCCGTTAGTTTTGCTTCTCTAAAGGTATCTGTCCAGGTGAGTGCAGTTCCTTTCTTTATAAAGGATAGAGCATAAGCAATCTGTTTGTTAGCCATGTCATATAGTTTGTTGTTCACAGCAAGATACATCTGTACAGATTGGAGCCAGGGGATGGCTCGGGCATAGGAGCCATCAAAATCATTGGGGATTCCAAGACAAAGTTTGGTCGGTTTTACTGGTGCTGGTATGTTAGACATTTGGACATTTGGTGCAGAATTTGTAGATCTGATTGGTGGGAAGAAGATTCTTCTGGTTTGCGGTTAGGGTGTCGGACTTGGCAGGGTTGGGACACGTGGTATAATAAGAGACCTCTCAAGCCTAGCTATGAGATTTCAGGCCTCTGGGTTTTCTTCAGTAATCGGCTTGTCTGGATCTGTGGGAATGTCCTTGGACAAGTTGGTTGCAGTAGATGGTGCAGGGGATGCCTGCCGATTTCACTAGTCGGTAAATCTGTTGGAATAAATGGTGGGCAACCTAGATGATACTAGTTGCAATAAAAGAGTTTAGTTCTTTTGTTACACTTCAACTGGGTAGGTAGGAGTGTAGCCTTGGAAGAACTTCTTTAGTGGCCTACAGTCGGCAGGACTTTCTAGTAGATAGCACAAAGGAAGCATCCACTCAAAAGTAGGATGAAGACTTTGGTGCTCGATAAGTGAATCAGAAGAGAACAATTCAGAGCAAAGTAAATGGTTGGTATTTAACCAAGGAGAACTAAACTACTGTACATGACTACTAGGTTGAATATTTATAGAGGCTTCTAGTAGCACAGACCAAGAGGATAAAAGGAAAACATAAGGTAGACCAGGTGTTACACTTGTTCCGAGGAGGACGCAAGGGTAGCCTTGGATGAACCAAATCTTCTAGTGTCAAAGTTAATAGCCCCTGTGGAAGGTGGCTTCGATGTTCTGCCCAAGGTACGAGGGCGCGGCGGTACAACGTGAGCAAGCGTCCACTCAATAGTAGGACGAAGACTAGGTGCCTGAGGTTCACAACGGAAGAGAACGTTGCGGAGCAAGCAGACTTGGTATTGACCAAGGAGAACTAAACTAGTGTACATTGTGTACTACTCGCGATAGAAATAGGTACGAGCGCAGAGCACAGACCAGGCGTAAAAGGGAAATCGAGACGACGACTGGGCTGCTACCGAATGAGTAATGCGCAGTCGTATGGTAATACTTATGACAAGTGGGGGAAGTCTGCGACGGCAGACGCGATGCCGAAGTAGTCCGATAGGGGCATCACGGAAGAAAAAGAGTAGTCCGTATCAAGGGAATCTAGGAACGTAACACCAGGCAATCAGATGACTGATATCCGATTTCTGAGTAATCCATATGACAAGAAGAAAGAAGTTTGCAATGGCAAACATGATAGCAATGTAGTCTGATATAGCTATCATAGAATGAAAAGATAAGTCCATATATGGGAGCAAAACAAGATAGTATCATAGAGGAAAGGAAAATCATAACAGGAAAAATCCAGCCAGAGAGACAAAAAAACCAAAGGTAACTGTTGCATGATGAGAAGACAAGGAAGTGGATGAATGATGGAAGAACAACAATGATGGTGGAGATGGTTTGGAAGTAAGATGATGGAGGAGGCAATGATTGGTGTGATGTTCTGGAGTCCACTTGAGACATTGGGAGCACTGGAAGAAATGACAGTTGACTTGTTGGTGGTTGAGTTGATGACATTGGAAACAAGTTTTGTGGTAGCAAGGATGGTTAGAGGGTAAAGGATCAAACCCATCATTTCCTGACCACTATGTGTTACACTTGTTCCGGGTAGAATGCAAATGTAGCCTTGGATTAACCAAGTCCAATCGTAGACGATAATTAGCCCCTGTGGAAGAGACTTGTAAGGGCAGCACAAAGGGAGTGTCCACTCAAAGTAGGACGAAGACTTTGGTGCTTGAAGTACTCAATAAAAGAGAGCGCTGAGGAGCAAAGGAGAACTTGGTATTGACCAAGGAGAACTAAACTAATGTACATGATGCCATCCATACAACTAATATAGGTACTGATGCGACGCACAGACCCAAATGATAGAAAGGAAATAAAGTACATGACTGGGCTATTTGAATGAGTAAGGAGCGCAGTTGCATGAGTAAAGAGATATGACTAGGGGGGGAAACCTGCGACAGCAGGTACAATGCCGAGGTAGTCCGTATAAGGGCAATTGTGAGAGAAACAGGGTAAGTCTGTTATAAAGGAAAAGAAATAGTAACACTACCCCCCGGTTACCGTTCTAGCTCCAGCGACAAACTATCCTAGTCAAGCCCTCAGTTGGATCCACATGGCGATCCCATCATGTTGGCATATGCTGTGGAGTCGAGCTAATCATCAATGGGGGAAGATGAACGTGAGGCTGGCCTTCATGTCAGAGTATTACCCCGGTGAGACAAATGGGAGTAGGGGCATGTACGAGGAGATCCCCGTGTACACAAAGTGGAGGGACGAAACCTTCTGGATGCAACAGGCAACCCGTAAGTAACGGTGGCCCTGGCAGAAGTGGACCGAAAGGACTGTTGAGAGGCATGAGAGGATGAGGAGGATGATGAGGATTGGCGGGGAGGAGTTGGATGGCAGAGGGGGCAACGATTGGCTCGGTGTCCTGGCACCCAGAGTAGGCACGTATTACACTGGTAGATGTCACAATCTACCTGGATGTAATTTAGTTTATGATAGGAATAGCATGCTTGATTATAATGGGGGTGGTTGGACGGGAGTGCGCTTTCTCCATTGTTACCTGACCACCAAGTGTCTACGCGTCTTGCGTATTCTTCTTCGTCGGTACGGAGGGCGGTTGATGAAGTGGAGGGTGTGGAGGGTGTATCGGAGAGACATGCCTCTAATGAGGGCTTTACGTACAAGGCCTGGCTATAGCAGTTGATATCTAAATAGAAACTTGTGAACTCCAGTTCGTGCATCGCAATTACGAGTTGATCCTTCATCGCCGCGTGGATCTGCATGAGTCGTTGCCTGTCGGTTTGCGTCTGCCAAGTTTGTAATAGTCTATTGCCCATGGCAGCAATGGATGTCGTCTGGAGGTAAGCTAAATATAAGGTGTGGACGGCAGAGCCGGGCTCGATGTGGGCGTCAATGGCTTGGGCGAAGCGGGGGTCGGCTAGTATTTGATCATAGGCAATTGCTCTAATAACCCCTTGTAGCAGATTCTTCCATTTGTGTGCTTCTCTGGGCACACTAACTGATGGGATTCTGGGAATGTTGTGAACGGGAGATGGGGACCTTGATTGCCATGCGTTAGGACCCCATGCTTCGTTGGGCAGAAGGCGAGGTCGCAGGGGTGGAGATTGGTTGGACAACTCTCGGGCAAGAGTTTCTATGGCTTTGATGGTGACGATGGGAGTAGGGGGATGCAAGGATGTCGGTGATGGTGCTGTGGATCGGGTGAGGTCGGACGGGGGGGAGATGGAGACGGTGGAAGTGTTGTTTGACATGGCTGATAGTAGGTTCCTGTGTTTATTTTCTTTGGCCGCACTGTTGTTTATAGTCTCATAAGAGGGTCTGTGCATTCCCCATATCTGTCTCTTGGACCCATGAGTCTTCTTCAGGCAGGTATCCTTTCCACTGGACCAGATAAGACCTAGCCGACAGGCATCCACGATGGTGCAATATTCTTTCTATTTCGTATTCTTCTTCTCCTGCTACCAGATCAGGTGGGGGTGCCAGGAAGTTTCGTCCATATGTCTTGGTTTCAGTATACCTGGATAGGAGGGTGGCGTGGAAGACGTCATGAATCTTCCAGACTTTGGGGAGTCGCAAGCGATAGGTTATCGGTGATAGGACTTGTATTATCTCAAAGGGGCCTTCTCGCTTTGCCGCAAATTTAGGATCTATGATATTTCGGCGCAGGTTGCAGGCTTCCAGCCACACCTTTTCCCCTACTTTGAACGGTGTAAACTTTTGTCGTGTTCGTTTTATCATTATTTGACAAGCTAGATCGTGTGCTGCGATTGCCTCATTCCTATCCGCGATCAGTCTTTCCAGGTGTAGTTGTACCGCCAGGAGATCCATTGGAGTGATAACGGGAGGGAGAGCTGTTGGTTCATAGCCCATACACAAATAGAATGGTGTTTTTCCGGTTGTGGAGTGGGGGCGATGATTGTGGACGAATTCCGCAGTGGTAAGGTGTTCCGTCCATTCCATTGGGTGATTTCCACAAATGATGTGTAAATACGTTTCCATTTCCTGATTGACACATTCCGTTTCTCCGTCCGTTTGTGGGTGGTAGGTGGTAGATAAGGCTAGTCGATAATTTAGGAGTCGTCCCAGTTCTTTTGCAAATGCGAAGGCGAATTGCGGGCCTCTATCTGAGATAATTTTGTTGTATAACCCGAATCGCTTGTATACCGAGTGGAAAAATAACTGTGCTATTCCTTCCGCGGAAACAGTCTTCGTAGTTGGGCAGAGTATTACCCCCTTCGTAAGTCCGTGGTCGACCATGACCAACAAGGCATCAAAGCCATGGGAGATAGGTAGACCCGTAATAAGGTCGCAGGATACTTGTTGGAAGGGATGGGTGCAGGTGGATGAGATAGGTGTAAGTGGCGGGAGTGTAGGGTGCGTGTTGACCTTATTTTGTTGGCAAGAGCTACAACCACCCACATAGAAGCATACGAAGGCAGTGAGACCAGGCCACCAGAAGTCCATGGAGACAAGTTGGCGCATTTTAAAGATCCCCGGGTGGCTGGCTGTGGGATGGTCATGATATTGGGCAAGAATAGAGCAATGGAGAGAGATGTCAGGTGGGACGTAGACACGTCCATGGTATAAGAGGATACTGTCGCGGTATTGCCAATCTGCGAGGCGGAAGATCCTCCTGCATAGATTGGAGGGTGGTTAAAACGAGAGGATCGGCGGCCGATGTTCGGGTGATGCAGTCGTTTAAGGCAATGTCAATGAGGTTAATGAACAAGGAGGGGTCAAGTAGGGTGACTTCTGTGTTGTCAGAGGAGTCATCTGGGCATCAATCCGGTCATCGAGAGAGTGCGTCAGGGCCAGCAAGCTGGGCCCTGGGGACGTGCTGGATACGAAGGTCATAATCGGCAATTGTAAGGAGCCAGCAGGCCTGCCAACGATTTAATGCGTGGGGAGCTTTAAAGTAGGTCAGATTTTTGTGGTCCGTCATGACCAGGATGGGGGCTACTGATCCTAAAAGATAATGTCGCCAGGCGGTCAGAGCCTGGATGACAGCGAGTAACTCGCGGTCATAGATATCATAGTTGCGTTCTGCTGCAGAGAATGTCTGGGACAAATATGAACAGGGTTGCCATTCCGCGTTTTCGTTTTGTTGGAGGAGAATACCTCCCATAGTGTACTTCGATGCGTCAGTGGCGATTGCAAAAGGTTTGTTGTATTCGGGCATGCGAAGGACTGGTTGGGAGGTAAAGATATCTTTCATTTGTTGGAATGCTGCCACGCAGTCGAGTGTCCAAGCCCAGGGGTGGTCCTTCTTTGTAAGATCTAATAGTAGTTGGGCGATATTTGAGTACCCTGGTATGAATCTTCGGTAGAAATTTGCGAAACCCAAAAAGGATCAAACATCCCTTGGTTTGCTAGGTACTGGCCATGATGCAATACCTTCCAGTTTAACAGGATCCATGGCTAATGACCTGGGTTGGCTATCATACCTAAATATTCGACTGATTCTGAATTGAATAGACATTTTGCTAAATAAAGGTGGAGGTGTAGTTTGTGCATCCTCTGTAGGACCCGCCTAGTAGTTTCATCATGGGAAGCCTGGTCTGGCGAGAAAATAAGGATGTCATCCATGTAGATGATGATGCGACCTTCTGCAATGAGGTCGCGAAATTCATTATTCATGAACCGTTGGAACATAGCCGGGGCGTTTTTTGGTCCAAAGGGCATAACGATGGGTTTGAAGAGGCCCCGGTGGGTGATGAACGCTGCTTTCCATTGGTCTCCTTCTTTTATGTGGATATTGTTGTATCCCCAGCGAACGTCAAATTTCGTGAAGATCTTGGCTCCTCGAAGCTTATCAAGTAGATCTGAAATGAGAGGGAGGGGATATGTGTCCTGGATGGTATGATCATTAAGATATCGGTAATCTTGAATGGGGCGTAGTTTTCCATCCTTTTTTTTAACGAAGAAAAAAGGAGCGGCTTGGGGCAATGTAGAGGGGCAGATCTTTCCTGATGCTAGATTTTCGTCCAGGAAAGTATCCTGAGCGATATGTTCCTCTGCTGTAAGTGGGTACAGTTTGCCTATCTTCAGTTTGAATGTATCGGTAAGATTTATCTCATGGTCACAATTTCGCGACAGGGGAAGCAGTGTATCTTTGTCAGAGAAGACATCGGTGAAGTGAGCATATTGAGGTGGTAGCTTTACTTCTTCCTTTTTTGCATTTATGGCGAGATCTGTAGATGTTGTGAAAGCCACACAAGTAAGTGTCGGGTTTGGTATAAATTGATGCCCTGCTAGGATGGTTCAGGACAGGGTGCACAAGGGTTGAAGATGTGCCATGTCTTGAGCAAGACACATCGTACTACACCAGACGTCATCTTCGGTGTGGTCGAGGTAGCTGAATAGATGTTCATCTACCAGGGCATCAACATCTATATGTCGTTCACGGAGTGGTTCTTGGCTTGGTCTTCGAAGGTTATATAGTTGTGCTTTTCATTGTTTTTCTTGTTTGTGCATTGCTATGAGGTCCGCCGATTGGTCTGACTCTTTTGGAACGCATAGTGTTTTCTTCTTCCAATCTATCTCTGGGTTGGTGGCTGTGAGCCAGGGAAAGCCAAGAATCATGGTTTCCTTTCCACAGTTCATTAGATAGAAATCTGTGGATTGTACGTATTCATTTACATTGATGAACAATGTTGTTTTGAATTTGATAGTTCCATTACTGTTAGTCGAGGCATCCACATTGTGAATAGTAATGGGATTAGGGAGGCGGATGCGAGGCAAGTGGCAGGAGCGGGCAAACTCCCAATCGATATAGGATACCTGAGCACCTGAGTCTACAAGAGCAGTGGTTGTGACGGCTTTGATGTTCATGTCGATGGGCATCATTATTTGGACAGGGATTCTCATTGCCTTCATCGATACTGGTATAGCGTTACATGAGACATCTATAGTGGGAGATACGTGCATCATGTTTGTTCTCCCATTTAAAAACCCAAATGGATTTTTCTGATAGTTTCATCGTCTTGCATTTCAGAGATGCTTGACTTTGTTTCTTCCTCGACTTTTCGTACCATCCGCAGTGGTGGAGGTCCTCATGGCTGCGTATTGTTAGGACAGGTTCAAACTGAATGTCCTTTCCTATGACACAAGAAACATAGTCCTTCCTTTTGACACCTTTCTCGTTCCTCTGGGGTGAGTTTTTGGATGGTAACAGCATCCACATCCATTGTGTTGGGGTTGTGAGTAGAGATGTGGCGAGGTTGGTAGGATGGAGTAAATGGAGTACTTCCTTGTCCTCAGTCGCTTGCAATTTCCAACGATCTTTCCTCCACACCTGCAAAATGAGTTGCCTTGGTGTACCATTCTGTAATCTTTACTGATACTTTCTCCATAGACTGGATATGGTGCATCAGGGGAACAGGGATGCCGGTAGCGAAATAGTTGATGAGAACTTGGTCATCCGTGATGCCTATTTAGGCGACTTTGCTCTGGAACATGGCAATGTAGTTCTGTAAGGTGGGGTTATAGCCGCCGTTCTTATTTTTCGTGAGCTGTTTGCAGGATAACCAGGCGAGTGAGTCTCCTTTAATATCTGCATTTTTGAATGCAGAGTGAAATCCTTCTTCGAAATCTTTCCAGGTACCTAAATCA
Organism: Austroboletus rostrupii; assembly: GCA_038089255.1. Lineage (NCBI taxonomy): Eukaryota > Fungi > Basidiomycota > Agaricomycetes > Boletales > Boletaceae > Austroboletus > Austroboletus rostrupii. The sequence continues at coordinate 8,360 of JBBPKM010000473.1, forward strand.
AAGGTCCCTGCCGTAAGCTTGGATTCTCTGAACGTAGCTGCCCAAGTGAGGGCGGTCCCCTTCTTCATAAAAGAGAGGGCATAAGCGATTTGTTTGTTTGGCATGTCGTACAGTTTATCGTTGACTGCCAGATACATTTGTACGGTTCGTAGCCAGGGGACGGCCCTAGCATACAAGCCATCGAAGTTCTCCGAAATACCAAGGTGTAGTTCTGTTGGCTTGGAGGCCACGGCAGCAGTAGGTTGGTTTGACATAGGGGTTGACGTAGTTTGCGGACGTGGGTTGGTGGGCATGACGTTTGGAGGCAGAAAGGCGAATATTCTTCCGGCCTGCGGTTGGGGCGTAGGACTTGGCGGGGTTCCTGCACGCAGTATTATGAGCGAACGACTGAGTTGTTGCTCGAGCTGCCAAAGTTCAGGGGCTTCGGTGTTTATAGGTTCGTCAGAATCAGTTGGTACTTCTTCCGAAGATTCGGATGCAGTAGAGGGTGCAGGGGAGTCCTGCCGATTCTGCCACAAGAAATGATTTGTTGATATGGTGGGCGATCTAGACGATGCTAGTCGCGGCGAAGGAGTTTAGTTCTTTTGTTACACTTGTTCTGGGTAGGACGCAAATGTAGCCTTGGATTAACCAAGTCCAATCGTGGACGATAATTAGCCCCTGTGGAAGAGACTCGTAAGGGCAGCACAAAGGGAGCGTCCACTCGAAGTAGGATGAAGACTTTGGTGCTCGAAGTACTCAACGAAAGAGAGCACTGAGGAGCAAAGGAGAACTTGGTATTGACCAAGGAGAACTAAACTAACATACATGATGCCATCCATACAACTAATATAGGTACTGATGCGACGCACAGACCCAAACGATAGAAAGGAAATAAAGTACATGACTGGGCTATTTGAATGAGTAAGGAGCGCAGTTGCATGAGTAAAGAGATATGACTAGGGGGGGAAACCTGCGACGGCAGGTACGATGCCAAGGTAGTCCGTATAAGGGCAATTGTGAAAGAAACAGAGTAAGTCCGTTATAAAGGAAAAGAAATTGTAACACCATGCTTCTGTTTGTTGAATAAGTTGTTCTTCAAAACTATTAAGAGCAAAAGATGATGCTGATGGAGTGGATGGAGGGGGGGTTGTCAATCTTTCTGCCAATGGTGCCTTGAGTGCTAAGTTTTTGTAGTACCTATCAACATCCATGAAGAATTCCATCAAGTCTAGTTTGTGCATGGCAGTAATGAGGTCCTCTTGAAGGTTATTCTGAATATGGATCAGGCGTTGTTCATAGAGTGCAGTTCTAGCATCCTGTAATAAAATGTTTTCCATGGTTTCTAGAGATCCATACTGAAGATATAAACAATAGAGGGCATGGGCAGCAGAGTTGGGGTCTAGGTGTGTGTTGATTATAGTGGCAAAGTGGAAGTTGGTGAGGATTTGCTTATAGGCAATGAAGTGGGTTGGATTAATGACAGGTTCCTTGAAGCAATAAGCCAACTGAGGAGTATCAATAGCAGAGATAGCAACAAGTTCTGGATTGGCTGTGACAGCAGCAGCTTCAATTGTAGTGAGAGTAATGAGGGGGATAACTGGGTGAGTTGGAGAAGGGGAGGCTACAGTAGAAACTGGAAGAAAGGAGACTGAGGAGATGGAAATGGTATTGGTGATAGATGATGACATTGTGACAATATTTTGCAGATGATGGTTTGAGTGCATTAAGGGGAAAGATGGATGGATGAAGCTTTTTATAAGTGAGGAGGGCAGACTTTGTATTTTTGAGATTCTGTTCTGGGATCCAGGAATCTTCCTTGGCTATGTATCCTTTTCATTGGATCAGATAAGAATGGGATTGCAGAGCTCTGTGATGTTGTATGATTTTTTCTATTTTGTATTCTTCTTCCCCTGCAATAAGGTCAGGGGGTGGTGCAGGGAAGTTCTTGCCATAAATGGTATTTCATGATATTGGGTGAGAAGGGATGCATGGAATACATTGTGTATTTTCCAAGTAGTAGGATGGTGGAGGTGATAGGAGATAGGTGATAGGACTTGAGTGATGGTAAAAGGTTCCTCATATTTAGAAGTAAATTTTGGATTGGAGATAAGGCATTTAAGGTTTCTTGCCTCTAGCCAAACTTTGTCACCTTTGATGAATGGTGTAAAGCCATGATGTAAATGTGCCACTATGGTTTGTCTAGCAAGTTCATGTGCAGCAAGAGCTTCTTCTTGAGAGGCAATAAGAAATTTAAGGCAGTTCTTTATAGCAGGAAGTTTAGAGGGGTAAGTAATTGAGGGGAGGGCTATGGGTTTGTAACCCATCATAAGATAGAAAGACGATTTGCTAGTTACAGAGTGAGATCAGTGGTTGTGAACAAACTTAGCTGTGATGATGTGATCAGTCCAAGTTCCAGAAATATTGCCACAAACAATTCAAAGATAAATTTCAATCTCTTAATTGATGCATTCAGTTTCTCCATCTGTTTGTAGGTGGTATGCTGAGGATAGGGCAAGGTCATAGTTTAGGAGCTTCCCAAGTTCCTTGGCAAAGGATGATGCAAACTGAGGGCTATGGTTAGAGATGATTTTGTCGTAGAGACCAAAGCATTTATAGACTGTGTGGAAGAAAAGAGAGGTGATCCCTTTTGCAGTGACAGTTTTCCTGGTGGAACATAGAATTACCCCCTTAATAAGCCCATGGTCAACCATGACCAAAAGGAAATCAAAGCCAAAAGAGAGGGGAAGGTTGGTGATAAGGTCACATAAAACCTGTTGGAAGGGATGAGTACAGGATAAGGTAATGGGTGTAAAGGAGGTACAGTAGGGTGCATGTTAGACTTGTTTTGCCAACAAGTTGCACAACCAAAGACATAAGAGTGAACGAAGGATGCCAGACCAGGCCACCAGAAGTTGGCAGTAACTAATTGATGAGTTTTGAGATAACCAGGATGGCCTGCAGTGGTGTGGTCATGGCATTGAGCAACAATGAAATGATGTAGGGTAGGATCTGCAGGAACATAGATATGATGTTTGTAAAAGAGAACACCATCCTGGTGTTGCCAGTTGGCAAGGTGGAAGTGAAGGGTAGCAGGAAGGTCTTCTTGGATGGACTGGAGGGCTTGGAGGACAAGGGGATCAGAGGATGATGCAGAGGTGATTTTATCATGGAGAGCAAGATCAATAAGGTTGATGAAGAGGGAAGGAGGGAGAAGAGTTACAGCATCATTATCTGCAGAGTCATCTGGGCAGTGGTCAAATCAATGAGAGAGAGCATAGGGAATGGCAAGAAGTGTACCAGGCACATGAATCATTTTCAAATTATGGTCAGCAATATCAAGGAGCCATTGTGCCTGTTGTTGATTGAGTTTCTGGGATTGTTTAAAATATGTGAGGTTTTTATGATGGAGGCAAAGGTTAAGTTCTCTCATTTGTTGGAGAACTTGACAAGTTGTTTTATTATGAGTTTGTTGATCAGGGGAGAAGATTAAAATGTTGTCCATATAGATAATAATGCATCCTTCAGCAATAAGGTCCTGGAACTCTTTGTTCATAAAGCATTGGAAGGTGGATGGGGCATTCTTTGGACTGAAAGGCATGACAATGGGTTCAAAGAGACCTCTATAAGTGATGAAAGCTGCTTTCCATTGATGTTCTTCTTTGATGCATATGTTATTATAGCCCTAGTGAACATCAAACTTTGTAAAAACTTTGGCATCTTTTAGTTTATCAAGAAGATTGGAAATGAGGGAAAGAGGATAAGCATCTTGAATGGTATGATCATTTAGATACTGGTAGTCTTGAACAGGCTGAAGTTTGCCATCTTTCTTTTTAGTGAAGAAAAAAAGTGCAGCTTGTGATGAAGTAAAGGGTCAAATCTTTCCAGACTTAAAATTTTCATCTGAAAACTCGTCTTGTGCTTTTCTTTCATCAACAGTGAGAGGGTAGAGTTTGCTGATTTTTGGTGCAAAAAACTGAGTAAGATTGATCTCATGATCACAGTTTCATAATGGTGGAAGGAGAATGTCTTCATTTGAAAAGATATCTATGAAATGTTTATACTGGTTGGGTAGGGTAACTTCTTGTTTCTTGGCATGGATAGCCAAGTCTCTAAACATGGTGAGGGTTGCACAGGTAAGAGCTAGGTTTGGGATAAAACAACTGTTAGCCAGTACTGTTCTAGAAAGAGTTCAAAGTGGTTTAAAATAAGCCATATTACAGGCAAGAGTGATGTTGGCATACAGTACATCATCTTTGGTTCTGTCAAGATAGCCAAAAAGATGTTCATCAACGAGGGCATCAACATTGATATGTTGAGGTGGTGGAGTTGAATAGTCTGGCCATCACTTGTTATATAATCCTTCTCTTCATTGTTTATCCTATTTATGTGTGGCTACTAGATCTGCTGATTGGTCTGAAGAGGCTAGGATATCAAGGATTTTCTTTTCCCAGTTAATAACAAGGTTTACTGTGGTGAGCCAGGGGAAACCAAGGATAGTTGTTTCTTTTCTGCAGTTCATAAGGTAGAACTTTACTTTTCAGATATATCCATTGATGTTCACAAAGAGAGACATTTTGAATTTAATAAGTCCATTCTTATTTGTGGAAGCATCCATATTTTGGATGGTAACAGGTTGGGGAAGTCTGATTCAAGAGAGTTGATGTTTTCAGGCAAAGGCCCAGTTAAGACATGAGATCTGTGCTCCTAAGTCAACTAGAGCAGAGATTGCAATAGCTTTGATCATATTGGTAGATACTAGCAGCTGAATGGGGATTCACATTGATTTCATGGCTAGTGGTACAAAGTTACATGATAGATTGAGAGGAGAAACATATGTTGTAGACATTTCTCTATCTAAAAATCCAAACGGATTCTTCCAACTGTCTCTTTATTTTGAAGCTTTTGGATAGAAGTCATTGGTTCTTCTACCTTTTGACATCTTTAGGTGGAACCTGAGATGGGTGATTGAACTTCAGGGGATATTGACATGCCATATGTCCTTTTTTTTGGCATGCTAGACAGAGCCCTTCTTGGATGCATTGTTCTTGTTCTTCTGGGGTCAACTTTTTGAGGCATACAACATCCACATCCATAGCATTTGGATCACGACTTGGTTGAGAATGAGGGGTGAAGGAGGTTGAGTAAGTGGTGTTGCCTTGTTTGTATCATGCAGCAATTTCAAGGGCTCTTTCCTCCACACTTGCAAAGTGAGCAGCTTTTGAATACCACTCCATAATCTTGTTGGGGACTTTTTCCATGATGTGGATTTAGCATATAAGGGACATGGGGATACCAGAAGGATCAAGATAAAAAGAGTGAAGTCCAATGAAGGACTCATCAAGAATGCATGCCATATGGCTATGCCAGGTTGCAGGATATACAAGAGGACATGGTGACAACCTCAGAGAGCTGGAGCAGAGGCTGAAGATCAAGCCTATAATTAAGGAAGACTAAAGCTAGGGTACATGGATGCGCATCTAGGTCTTATATACTGTTGGACAATATCCAAGAAAGGAGATGAAGAGGACTGAGTCAAAGATAACAAGAATAGACAAGATAATAATGAGTCAGAGATAAGTCAGATAGAAGGTCCAGGATGAAGGGGAATCATAGATCAGATCAGAGAAGCAAGATAAGAAGAAGATCTAGATATACAGCCATGAGGGCAAGAGGAGAAAAAGTGAAGATCAAGAAGAAAGGCTGAGAAAGGGAACTCAGCTATGAATACACCCATAGAGGGGATGACAGAGAGACTGGGAGATGATGTAAAAGTGTCTGTGGTACAAGAAATCAAGAAGAAGCAGAAAGACAAGGAAAAGAGGTTCGGGGATGAGGAGTATCTAGGAGATGCAATGAATCGGAGACCGGACTTGCTGTTGGAGCAAGCGGAGTTCAGAGACTGAAAAGGCATCATCAAGATGCATCAAAGTCCAGAGGAACATCTGATAAGGATCAGATGTGACAAGGATAAGATCTGTTGGAGATCTAGGATGCCTTGAGGCAAACAAGAGGTTCCTGTGAAAGAATAGACACAGGAAGCGCATGGAACACCATGAGGAGATGCCCAGGG